>LWMK02000658.1:11849-30522 GCA_001693075.2 Taenia saginata
GAATGAATGAATGAATGAATGAATGAATGAATGAATGAATGAATGAATGAATGCTTACTCGCTTTATCAATAAGTGTGAAGTTATTGTGAATTAGTTTGTCTGTGAGCATTCTCTGTTCGCATGCCAGGAGTAGTCAACATAAAACTACTACATCATCACACCACTCCTCGTCGGCAGTGAATGCGCTGCTCTAGCATAATGGTTCCATTCGTCTGCAACCAAATGTCAGGATGCCATGTCGGAGACATCGATTGTGATTTCGACGGCCAGGTGATGAATCCTAGCATTGCTGAAGAAGTGGTAATTCTGTGGTAGAGAGAATTGCTGATGTCTCACGGCAACAACGATCTCGGACTAATGCTTTACACGGTAGAGAAGTGCCCTTAGATAGCACCGTGTAGCAAATGGTTTAGATGACCGAAAATGGATTACCTCGTGGTGTGGATACAAGGTGCCAGTCCCATCTCACTATAGATTCGTCTTGCGTGAAGGGAGTAAAACGGTTTTGCAAATTTCTTATGCACATGTTGGCTTAAGTACACTTTTGAACATTTTGCGCAGTGACAAAAAAGCCAGCAATGGTCACGAAAGCATAACTCATAAAATTTCACCGTGGGATTCAGCGATTGTGAGGAATTGGAGGGACAATAGATTGTGAAAGATACTAATAATCTATGAGCTATATGTGAAAAGTGTGATTTCTTGAGTGAAAGTAGCTCATTTATTTATTTATTCTCTTGCTGTGAGGGTTCACAGTTTGCACTGTCACCAACATCCGAGGGATGCTATTATGTGCAATGCTGGCATACGATAGACACCGGCGGGGTCAGACGCACTCGTCTACCACCTAGGCGCATACCGCCTCCTCTCCGAAAGGAAGTAGATGATCGGGAGTGAAGTTATGAAACCATCCAAGTCGCCTTGACTCTCTCCGTTAGCAGAGATGAAGAAAAAGACGGAAGTGTGGTTGTCTATGCTCGACTCAAAATCTGGATACTGGCAATTCGAAGTGGCGGAAACGGACGTGTAGAAGATGGCTTACATAGTGCCAAAGGGCCTTGTGAATTCCAGTCAATGCCCTTTGCATTCCAAGACGCTGCAATTGCCTTCCAATGTCTGATAAAGACATCACTAAATGGTCCTTTTGCAAAATACAGCACAATCTACCACGGTGAGACTATTTTGCAAGGACATTTGGAAGCACAACTCCAGTCTGAAACTAGTGCTGGATAGTCTGCAGGACGCCAAACTGACCTTAATGCAAAGAAGTGCCATTTCCTTCAAGGCGTGACTGATGAGATGGTGTTTAGTGCTTAAATCGGTCCGCGGTGATGAAGGCTCTGATTTTAAAGGCCGACGTTTTGCTGAGCTAGAAAAGACCTTCCGCATCTTACAGCCACGCACATCACCCGGACATCCGCAAGGGAACTGACAGGGAGGCTGAATGAATCGCACCCTCATAGAAGTACTAAAGGCTTTCACGATGAAAGCACAGCCTAATAATTGGGATTCAAGTCTGAGCTGCAGTCCACGCATCAGCTTGTGTTTCACCATTCAGGAAGGCAGATGGCTCCAGCACCTTCCTACCAAACAAGGAAGTGCCAATCGGCCATGAGCCAGAGTTCGTGCTGCATGTGGAGGAAGGTAGGTATAAAAAGGACGTTTAATACTGCACGGAGACAACTACAGGTGTCCTATGACAAACAGACACAGTGGAACCAACATCTAGTGCAAAGAAGACCTCGTGCAGACATGCAGGCAGATTCCCAACCCGGGCTTGGCGTATATTCTACCACTTGTGGAGCAAAGACCCTCTCTGTGTAGCGAAGGTCCTTCCACATCGTACAAATGCATACTCGGCCAATAACCATCCACGACAACAAGATAGGGCCCTACAAGATTGATCCGCTGGTGCGTCACTAAGGTGAAGTCTACGTACTATTAGAAGAAGGAAAACCACCTGACGGCGTAGTCAAAGGCAACTCACAAGTGCAGCACCGAAGACGGGATTCAAAAGAAGAGAGAGCTAAGTAAAAGTTGTTTTTAATGCACCCTTGTAGCGAGAGACGAGAGGTCACTTCGAAACCGGCTCTGACAGCTCTACCACCTAGATCCTGTTCTGACGCTACCTACTCTTTCATCAACCACAATAAAGATGTCATGGTAGCCAAAAGATTTCCTGTTTTATGCAAAGCAGGCACATTTGTGTATTTCTGGAATACATGCAATTAGCTCGGTGAACGCAAGCTCAGTGGCCTTAACAGTAGACGCGAATGAAGAAAGAGAAGGAGTCCGTGATGTTGACCGCAGACTGGTTGAGAGTCGGTACCCAGTCACCAATAAAAAGACCTATACTCACAAAGTATTATAAGATCACGGTCAACCAGGCACAGCTCATTTACATATCGCCATTTCAGGCGTAACTGTACATCCCTTCCTTATCGGCAATTCACGTTTCAAACTATTTACTTAAAGCCTCATTACATGTTAATTGCTTAATTCATGGTTCTGGTAACGGGACAATTGGGGGCCTGCTGTTGTACCGACCTACACAAGGCGACTCAGCATTTAGTCACTGTCAGTAGCATTCGAACTCTGCTTTACTTCAACTGCACATGTACCGCTCGAGAATTGCGCCTTCTTACATCCTCGGGAAAGCCTCGTCGAGACGCTGCAACTTCTTTCCCTGACAAAGTCGTCTACTTTAAAACCGGGTATAGCATATTCAGTTCAGTATTCCTCACCGATAGGCACAAATTTTGCCATGTATCACCTTTCGCTGCTTGCAACTAAGCCTTACTTTTGAGTTCCTATTGGTCATGGAAACGATAATCAAAGGCACTAAACTGCAATTTGAACGCAAATCAGCCTCGCTATGTGCAACTCTAGTGCAACGCATTGGAAAAGAACAGCTTCAGTTAAGTGGGAAAGAAGTTGTTTATTGGAAATACTAGAAGTATATTGATGTTGAAAATTTGTAGCGGAAATTGAAAGCGGAATCGCAAATTTCTTTCACTGTATGAATTTTACAAAATCCGGCTCCTACCAAGCTGCCGTAAATTAAAAAATGTTACCAATTTAGTGCACTTTATACAAATATGAAAATTGAATATTTAGTCTCAATTCTTAATGTGGCTTTTGTTTGCATCAGTGCCTGAAACAATAGTGTCCTTTATTTAGTAACTGGTGCATCTTTAAAGCACGAGAAATTGCATGAGCATGAATTGCCATCGTGGGAGAGGACGCATATCTTGTTTGTAAAAAACCTGCTCGAGAATTGGTGATGAACGTAGAGTTGTTGCTAAATTGTGGGGAGACGCACTTGGACGAATAATATCAGAAAGAGATGGCAAATCTACCTAGTGGATTCGGTAAATAATAGTTTTGTCCAATTCAGAAGGCTTAACTCACAGTGTACTGAATGCATGAAACCACTGTGTGCAGTCGGTTATAAGTCAGGAACTGACAGCCTTGCAGTAGTTGCATTCGGAAGGTGGTACTCATTCAACAGCGGTTGTGTTTGCTCCACAGTAGTCTGCCACCGGGATTTTGAGGGGCGCCTCTAGTCACAGTGTCTCGTCCCTCCACTGTAATTCTGTTGATCTGATAACGCTGTCTTCTGTTAAAATAACTGGTGAACACTATCCCAACAAGGCACCACACTGTCGAGTATGAGCGAGCACCTTACATAAAGAGCAATCATTTTGCAGAGTTCTTCCCAAAACAAAACGAGTTCGCTAGGAGGAAGTTCTTTATTTTCTTTACTTGTGTTACACTAGGTTGCACCAAAATATGCACTGAAGTGCACAAAAATGCTCAAAAGTTTGCATAATGCACAATGTGTGCAATGTCAAACTGATCAGTTTAATGTTAACACCGGTAGGAGTACCGAAAATTGCTCACGAATTGACAGAGATGTACTGGCATGCTAGTTGGAAGAAGAGATGAGTACAAATGGTGCTCCTTAGGCTGGTAGGCTGTGACGTTGACAGTTGCGTGAGGGTGGGGTTTTGGGTGTGCTAATCCCTGTCACTTTGTTTGCACTTCACAGCTACCAAGCCAGTTCACACTGGGAATGGATAGTTGAATGAGCAAATTGACATATTTATGCAAGGCTCACGAATTTTCGAATGAAGGGAACATCCAAGCCTTAGGTGAACTCGTATCCAGAACACCTTGATAAGGAACACTGAAAAATGGGAAATGGGGATGAAAATGCAACTCAGCACATTAGTGTGGCACAATAACTCATGATTAGAGCTCGAAAGGAATAAGGGACTGCGGATTTTGGATGGATTTAGCCAAACATTTGGGAAGAGAGAAGCCTATGCAGTCAAGCATAAGGCTCGCACAACGGTTGAGAGTTCTTATGTTTAGAAATACACCCAGGAAATCTGTAAATCTTGCAGCTGAATGAGAGTTGTGTACAGGTATTGGAGTTTGTTTCCACGGACGAATGTGGCAACTGGATCTTAGCCATCGTTGGAGTCTGGGATAAGAGGGAAGGGAAGCTAATCAACAAAAGTTTCTGTTATCATTAGCTCGTTACTGATGCAATGCCACGGCTAATGGCTGAAATTGCGATTTGGCCTCTTGATGACACAGGTGGTGCGAGGCTGTGGGCACTACCATGACATCATGCCACAATGACAATAGCTAGAACCACGGACAATTGGTTTGCAGCACGTCTTCGTCCACTCTTTGGACATGTGATCCGTTTTGTAGGGTAAACGGCATTACTGATGCGTGATGTTAACTAGTGAACAAGCCGACACAGTCTTAGAACCAAAGTGTAGTAATAATAATAATAATAACAGCAAGCTCCAGAGGGCAGCTCGAAATGGTGAGACGCAAAGCGACCTCCTCACCAAGACTGGGAGTTGCACTATCAATGTACCGCATTATTTACTTTTAAGTTAAGTCTATAGCAAAATGTTTTCCATAGAGGCGTAGCTCATGCTTTTAAAAGATACTGATGAAATCAAGGAGATGCATTCGAAGGCGACGTGCTGACTCATCCACTCTGCGCGGCGCGGTTAGTGGATCAGTGGGTCAATAAAATCGATAGGATTCAAACACGTCAATCACTTAGCCATTCCAGAGCTATGATGTGCTTTGTGCTGATGCGTCTACTTACAATTGTCTTGCTTTGTCTTATTGTTCCTGCCATTTGGTTCTTGATCACCGCCTCCGTCCCGCTTCAGTTCCTACATATTTTGTGTCTTCTTCTCCTCCTCATTTACTTCCGTCGACCCTCGCACCGTTCTCGAGGCGTCAGAGGACCTCAACAGATAAATTTCGTAGAAGTTAGGGGTAAGTTGTACTACCAATCGCTACCCCTCTCATAATGTCGTCTTCCTTTCCTCCTGTCTCACTTCATTTATGCGCGCTATATCGATGCTATCGTATCTAGCGTGCAGTGTAGATCACGTAGAAATGGGTGGCCATGCTTAGCGTCCTGGAGTATGCCTTTGAGAAGAGCCTCCTATTGCCTCCACCGAGTGGATTACTTGAGATGGGAGGGTAAATGTGCCAAGTGATGAAAAGATGGGAGAAAGGGGCGGGTGGGGGCGATAAAGAAGGCTGCAGCACAGCACTGTGCAGGGTGATGCTACGGTGTCCACCTCTACTCCTCTTTTCGCCTTCCCCACTCTCTCTCCTTCGATTCCCACTGTTTCCCATTCCTTCGCCTCTATCGCAATCATCCCTTTGTCTCTTTCAGCTGAACAGGCATGTTACTTCACTGCCACGGAAGTGTTGCATGTACCACTGGTGTCGTTCGTGACGGGAGGCGAGGATTCGTCCAAGCGTAGCATTGCGAATACGCACCGAAAGCGTCCGTTTGTTAGCTGCGTAGAAGTCTTTAGGGGTATGTCGCCGATTCCCTTCAATGAACTTTTCATGCCTTGCACTGCGTATATTGCACTGTACCTGCTTTTAATGGTCCTCACATGCATTTGCAGCACTAGATAGGCAGCAGCAGCAGCAGCAGCAGCAGCAGCAGTAGCAGACACAGCTGAAGCACTGTAGCATGGTACTCGCGACTATGCCTAACTAGCTGAGACAAGGTTGCACTGGAACATCACCGATTAGATCAGTCACCTAGGCTGGGTGATTAGAGGCTTGGGTGGATTAACCGGTGGGCATTGACAAGGCTATCTGGTCGATTGTGCATGCTTGCCCCATCATCAGAGGCATCCTCATATCTTACCATTAGAGTTAACCCCAACACTCTAATGTGGTCCGCCAAACGGACCCGAGACAACTGCATGCCATGTGAAATGAGACCTTGCCTTTCTTCCTCTCAGACATTAGGGATCGCAGTGTGCATGTAGGGAGTAGGTCCGACAACGCCATCGAAATGGGGGGATGGGAGCCCACTTGCCTGCGTCTCCTCTCCCACACGCCGCTCCAACGTGTCTTTGGTGAGTGTCTCCTTCGTCCCACACTACACTCAGCTCACTATGCTCGTAGGCACTGCGTCTTGCATTATGTGTCAATGTGTGTGCTTCGTGTATTTCGTTCCCTTGCTTTTATTTTCTATTTTCCAATTTAGTGCCAAGAGAGCGTCTTACTCCTCTGACTACCTCACGCTTCTCCTCCGTCCATCTCATTCGAAGCCAGGTTTTAGTTGCTCCTGCCTTCTCCTCCTCCTGCCTCATCAAATGCCAGCACCCTCTTGGTAAGTCTCTTTCGTCCCTCAAACCAGTCTCCTCTTTGATGATGATAATGATGAATATGATGATGACACGATTATGTAGTACGGAGATTCATAATCCGGATCAGACTGGCACAGGCAGGCTAGCCTGAATGTGACTGAGTCACACTTTGCTGGGGACCAACGCTTCTTTTAGCATAGCATAGCTTAGCTTAGCTTGCATTGCCAAACACCTTCCATCTCTATCCTTTTACTATGGCTTTAGTTTGTCCCGCTCCGACTCGCGTTAGTTTCATCTCCTACTCCTTCACTTACTCGCTCAAGAGCGAAGGTGAGCGCCTTGCTTCTACTCCCTACCTCGTAACTTGCAGACTGGCCTAACGCCTACCTGCGCATCTCACTGTGTACGCCTTTCTATCGCCTTGTAGAGATTGGCTCAGCCTGGCGTCCTGCAATAACGGGTAAGAATGTGCCCTGCCCTATTAAGTCCACCCGCACTCTCCTCACTGCATGTGTCTGTCTGCCTGTCCGAAGTTTGTGTTTGTGTGTGTCATTGCCTGCTTCCTATTTCATGTCTTTTAGAGAGTCGCATTGAATGGAGTGGCACGGACACAGGTAAGAGTGTGTGTGGGTACCTAAGTGTATGTGCGTGCAAAGACACACACATCTCATGCTCTCCTTCCAAATTGTCCACCTAGACGACCAGATCGATAGCTGCATACTGGACGAGGTAAGCTCTTCTTTGATGGTTCGTTGGATGGCCAGTTGGTTTCGGCTCTACACACCGCCGATACTTCATGTCTACTCTTGTGGTTCCTCCACTTGAGCGCTTTGTTTTAGGTTGAAATGGACACATGGAATCGTGAAGAAGAGAGGATCGAGGCGCCTAGCTTGCAATTGCCGGCGCAGGACGCACTAGGTGGACGAGAAATAAAGGCACGCAAAACGCGTAGGAGGGTGCGTCACGTTGGCGTGAACACGTCGCACAGGCGGCGACCATTAGTCTGCATGCTCAACAGCATTGTCAGATGCCTATGCATAATGGGGAGCAATGAGTCCACCGAAGGCGACGATGCAGAGCAAGTGGCGACGCAAAGAGAGGCCACAATGCAGAGTGAGAGGCGCAGTTGAAAAGAAGAAAGTTGCAAAGCGGTAATCAGGCCGATGCCAATGCATCTGCAATGGGCAAGATGGGCGAGAGATGCTATTTAAACAAACCAAAGCGAAATGAAATTGAATGAGGCGGATCACATCGCATGCGGCGTGCCTTCAACTCAAGACTGCCATTTCTGTGGATATTTGTAGGAATGCAATAACTTCAAGTTAACAATATGGGACCGGGCGGCATCCAAAAGCATCGGCGATGGGTATGAATGTTAGGTGTTAGGAGATCCGGTGTGTCCTGATTATGGTTGAGCACCCCACGAATACAGCCGAAGCAGAAGCCACGAGGTCGCGAGACGCTGGGACGGTGACTTCGCTTTTCAATTGGTGGATCAGTCGGCACGGAGTGCCCGAATCCCTTTATGGCGATCAAGGCCTTACTTGCAAAGGCTTACATTTCGCAGAATTGTGCAAGACCTCGACATCTCAACCACACGCACAACGGCTGGCAGTCCGCCGAAAGGCGACTGAGAGGTGGGAAGAAGGAATCGCTTCTACCAGTGGAGTGCAGCCTCCTGAGAATTGGAACGTAGGCTTGCAGTGCGCTCCTCTCACATGCAGGGCCACAGTCCACACATCAACTGGCAATTCACCGTTCAAGATGCTCATAGGTTGCATAATGAGAGCCCTTCGCAGATACCTTCCAAACAAACAAGTGAGTGGCTATCAGCCATGCACTGGAGTTCGTCTATCTCACCATGGATTTGATCACAATGTGAGTGCTCCTTACCCTGAGACCACTCTTGCTTGTTGTTGTCTTAATTTGCTGGCATATGATAGCACTGTTTGGTGTCATATTCATGAGAGACCTCTCCACCCACTGTCGCCTACACTAACTAACTCCTGCGGTTGTGCACCGAATCTTCTTGCAATTCTTTGCTGCTGAGTGCATCAGTCGATGTTGATCCCAACGATTCTCATCCAATCCCCAAATCTCACGCCGCCAATAAATGGAAATTTGCGTTGGCGCTGCAACCAGTGGGCAGGTTTCCTCCTTCTCCCTTTCTTCTTTAATACCGCTTTTGATGGAATATGCTTTGATATTTATAATCATCTTTACTAGTCACACAGTTGGCATGTTGTAGCGAAGCAGTGATAATTAAGGAGAGATCATGTCGATGCCCACGGAGCCACTTTGCTCATCTACGACCAGGCTTCGATTGTTCTCCCGCCTTTCATCTACAAGATCATTTTCAAATAACACAAGCATTGCACATCAAATTTTACTGCTGCATATTTCATCCCTTTTTATCAACCGTGCAATCCCTTCGTTTTGGCTGACTTAGTACAGACTCTTGTGCATTGCAGCTTGATGGAGGTAGCAACCACAACATGTACATGCGCACACCCTTGTCATGCCAATGGTGTGGATGCGTTTCCTCTCGAGCACTGGACTATCACGCATAGTGTGGTTAACTGGTTGAGATTTACCAGGTGCCCGTATTCGCCTTATTCACCTCGCCTGCTGAATGGTGAATGATTAGTGGAATAGTTAGAAGCATGGAAGTTCCTGCCGCTGTTTTCTATTTCCCGTCAAGTGCCTACATTTTATTCGACTTTGTATGAGTGCGTGTTCCTCCAATTGAGTTGTGGTGGGTTTCCTGCTGCTCTACATGCAGAAACAAACGCACTGATTTGTTGGTTTTCCCCAGCAACTCCACTCCTGATCCTCATATCGACTGACGTCGAGTGCCGTCATCTCGGCGTGATTGGGAGGGGAGGGTGGGTAGGCCGATGGGCGGATGGGCGGATGGGCGGATGTGTTTAGCTGTTCTGTATAGAAAAAGAAAAACTTTCGCAAGATCGGTGTAGTGGGCCCAAGTGGCCAGTCAGCTCTGGTCGTCTCCCATCCTTACCCTGTTTACCCTGCTTACCACCCTCCCTTCTGCCTCCTTAAATAAGAGCTTGGCGTTAGCGTAGTGGTCTAGATATTGGGGATACTTCTCAGCACTCTCGTCACATGACATGACGATGAGGGTGTGTGGCGGTGGTCTTTGTTTGTGTACACTTTGTACTTTTTTTCTCTCAACCGGTCCCACTATTTTTGAAAGACGCTGGATGGGGAGGGTAGGGTAGGGTAGGGTAGGGTAGGGGAGGGGAGGGAAGGGAAGAAGGAGACGTGAATGCACACAGGTACTCATCAGGCTTGTTTGCTGCCGTTTTGTGCATTCTTCCTTCATTCATCCTGACAGTGAAACCATAAGAAGCACCTATTGTTGTTGGTGTTGTTGGTGTTTGGCATTCCATCCCTACCAGTGCTATCATTGTGTGAGGAAAGAGGAAGGAGGAAGGCAGTGAGGCGGAGCATGTGTGGGACAGAGAGCATGCAATGTGGCGGTAGGAAGGACGAGGGTTGACTATTGTGACGCTGACGCAGACACGAATTTCTGCAGGAGGCATCTATATTCTGCATTGCGCTTATAACAGATTGTCTGGGCTCGACAGTTGCAAGCACCCTGAGTGGATATGAATGCACTGACAAACACCATGCTGGAAAGAAAGGAGCGATCAAATGATAGTTGTGAGACATTGTCCCTTCGGACTGTCGGTTTCGGTCACTTTGGTGGTAGCCATATTGCACTAGCCGGTGGGCTGGTTTGCGGGCCATGTCTGCAGTTGGCAATGCCTCTGTTTGCAGAACATATGTATTCTGCCCTAGTACTCTGTCGCATGCCGCCTTTGTCATTATTCTCTGTTTTGCTTTTCAGATGCTACGAGGTCACCGTGGTGGTGAAGCAAGATGTGATAAGCGTGGGAAGTGAGGGGTTCTGCGAGATTTCCTGGTCACCTGTGAGGACGTCACATTTCACCTGCGATGTGGACCTTGGCGTGTGTGGTAGCGGTACGTTTGATGGTATAGCGATGGGTGTGAGCCCTTTTTGCCCAAGCATTGGACAAGGGCATGGCTGCAAGCTAAGCTAATGAGGGAAGTGAATTTGTACGCTTGCATTTCGAGGCGCATGCCTTTTCTACCTCTCATTGCGCACAAATGTGTCTCATGTCCACTTCCCTTTTATGTATTTGTGGCGCTTAAGGCTTACGCGTTTATAGTTGTGAACACGCATATGCGCATACAAAAGCGTATGTGGATGTGTACAAAGATATTCTATTGAATGAGATTGAGAAAGGAAAGTGGGACGCGTGTTTGCTGTGTAGAGGCAGTACATCTTCACTTCCGTTGCGTTGAACAGCAGTGTAGGATGGTAGTTGAGGCTAAAGTGGCGGTTAGTTGGACGTAGAATCTGCTCCATGTGAAGTCACCGAGACCACACTAGACCTGTTTGAACTCGTCACCGTCGCCGTTGTCGACATATGTAACGTCGGAAGTATTAACCCAATTGATCCAGCTGGAGTAATCTATGTTGGCTGTGGCCTATTCGTTGGCACAGGGCACAGGGCACAGGACACAGGGCATGAGCAGCGTGGCTTTGTGCTCGAAGGCCTTATGAAAGACTGGGTGCGGTGTGTGGGTGTGGGGGCGAGGTGAGGGCAAAGCGGAAGCAAACGTGTAGGTGGGTAATGACTTCCCTATGGGACGGTATGCCGTGTAAGTTGGAGCCGATGTTGTCATCGGTTTGGTCGCCTTCAACAACGGTGTTGTGTGGGTCGAAGCCAATATGAAGTAGTTGCGAAGTAGTTGGAAGTGTGGTTGCATGATGAGGCTGTATGCATGTATGCAGGAGCATGAGTATCCATTTGATTCATTGCCATACTTGGTGATCGTTTGGTTACTGCTGGAGGCATTCGACGCTACTTGTAGGCGCATTTGCACGCCTTGGCAGATTATCCGAAGAGACGCTTTCGCATGGCTACCACGTGTGGGATTTGCAGTGAGTGGTGTGACTGACTGGTTGGGTGTGATCAATTAGTAGGAGAAGCAATTATTTTTGCAGATTCTAGCGCATACAGATTGGGCCATATGGAGGTGTGCGATTTGGGAAGTGTTTGTGTGTTGTTAGAGGGACATTTGGCTGTTGATGTCACTGCGTGCATTGGCGTCGCGCATCGCGCATCGCGCGTCGCCTGTGGCAAGTGGTTGGGCTTGTCGTCATGGCATGCTGTGGATGCGTCAGTAGGCATCAGAGTGGTGGCCATGTGGAGGCTGGTTTGCTGTGTCATTGATGTGGTCATGTGAGCGCACCGATGACAGTTTGATGTTTGTTTTGCTTGTAGGCCAGTGTGACGTGAGCAGTCCTGCGTCCTCCATGAACGCCGCCCTTGCCGTGGGGAATGAGGAGGCGACTGTGGATGCATCACAATCGCAATGGCAATTTGTCGCCGCGTTCAACATGCAGTAATCCACTCTTTAACATCATTTTTGCAGCCAAGAGGAGGAGAATTGCCTCACGAATGTAACCTCATGTTTTTCTGCTCTTCTGCTATTGAACAGACGTCATCTTCGTTTGACGGCCAGACCACAGTTATGGGGTCGTAGCTTGTTGTGGTGGAGAGTTGTCGGCTGGTACGGGGGTGTGCATTGCGAACGTTCTATTTCGTGGGGGCCAGAGCCTTCATTACGCGGAGGAGGGCAATCGAACTCATGGAGAGATCCAGGTGGGAAAATCAACCTGCACATTTGCTCAGGGTCCTCTTTGCATTAGATGTTAGTTTGGCTGTGTCTGGCGTAATATTTCTTCTGGCTGCTATGGTACATCTGTATGTGTCTTTAAGTATCGTTAAACAACCTTCTTATACCTTCTTTCACAAGCAGTACGGACTCCAGTGCATGGCTGATAGCCACTCACTTGTTTGGTTGGAAGGTATCTGCGAGGGCTCTCATTATGCAACCTATGAGCATCTTGAACGGTGAATTGCCAGTTGATGTGTGGACTGTGGCCCTGCATGTGAGAGGAGCGCACTGCAAGCCTACGTTCCAATTCTCAGGAGGCTGCACTCCACTGGTAGAAGCGATTCCTTCTTCCCACCTCTCAGTCGTCTTTCAGCGGACTGCCAGCTGTTGTACGTGTGGTTGAGATGCCGAGGTCTTGCACAATTCTGCGAAATGTAAGCCTTTGAAAGTAAGGCCTTGATCGCCATAAAGGGATTCAGGCACTCCGTGCCGACTGATCCACCAATTGAAAAGCAAAGTCACCGTCCCAGCGTCTCGCGACCTCGTGGCTTCTGCTTCGGCTGTATTCGTGGGGTGCTCAACCATAATCAGGACACACCGGATCTCCTAACACCTAACATTCATACCCATGGCCGATGCTTTTGGATGCCGCCCGGTCCCATATTGTTAACTTGAAGTTATTGCATTCCTACAAATATCCACAGGAATGGCAGTCTTGAGTTGAATGCACGCCGCATGCGATGTGATCCGCCTCATTCAATTTCATTTCGCTTTGGTTTGTTTAAATAGCATCTCTCGCCCATCTTGCCCATTGCAGATGCATTGGCATCGGCCTGATTACCGCTTTGCAACATTCTTCTTTTCAACTGCGCCTCTCACTCTGCATTGTGGCCTCTCTTTGCGTCGCCACTTGCTCTGCATCGTCGCCTTCGGTGGACTCATTGCTCCCCATTATGCATAGGCATCTGACAATGCTGTTGAGCATGCAGACTAATGGTCGCCGCCTGTGCGACGTGTTCACGCCAACGTGACGCACCCTCCTACGCGTTTTGCGTGCCTTTATTTCTCGTCCACCTAGTGCGTCCTGCGCCGGCAATTGCAAGCTAGGCGCCTCGATCCTCTCTTCTTCACGATTCCATGTGTCCATTTCAACCTAAAACAAAGCGCCCAAGTGGAGGAACCACAAGAGTAGACATGAAGTATCGGCGGTGCGTAGAGCCGAAACCAACTGGCCATCCAACGAACCGTCAAAGAAGAGCTTACCTCGTCCAGTATGCAACTCTTGATCTGGTCGTCTAGGTGGACAAGTTGGAAGGAGAGCATGAGATAAGTGTGCCTTTGCACCCATACACACTTAGTTGCCCACACACACTCTTACCTGTGTCCGTGCCACTCCATTCAATGCGACTCTCTAAATGACATGAAATAGGAAGCAGGCAATGGCACACAAAAGCACCTCCGCCTGCTAGTTTGGGACGACTGACGCCGACTTTTCTTTCCTTAACATGTTGACGCTTTATTACGAGGTTTTTGTCTTACATCTTGATTCTCTAAATTCAATAGAAATTTGATTGGGTTTGCTTACAATTCACTTGCACTCCTCCCATAGAGGAAGTACATCATTTATTATCTCCTAGTTATTGTGACATCACAGTGAGGTATGATGATGCCACGTGTGGTGAAGGGGAACGAGAAGGAGGAAGGACGGACCCTCCGTAATGACACCCACCTCGGGCTGAAGTTTAGCTTTGTAATTGTGAAATATTAGTTTAGGTGATGAGGGACATTATGTCCAAGATGAAAGCGTTTGTTATTATTTGCAATAAAAATCGTCTTGCAACACCCCTGAGTCCTTCCTGATGACGAAAGGAGCAAATTACGAGGAGAGACTATGCATTACCGACGCACAGGGGAGCTGAAGGCTAGAAGCATTGCACCACCCTCCCAATTTAAGAGGCGTCCTCAGCTCTCTCCTCCGTCAGCATCCCACATCGGCCATCACGGCCTAGTCGGTGCTATAGGAANCCTCCGTCAGCATCCCACATCGGCCATCACGGCCTAGTCGGTGCTATAGGAAAACGCTCACGATCTAGTCGCGCTAGTCATCGAATTGGTAGACAACTAAGAACGCATTTGTTTGCATCCCTACTGAATCCTCTCGTCAATTCTACGGCATGTGGGGTTACATGCCAGTTGAGGATCTTGCGAAAGGAAGATGAAAGACGATAGCGAGCCTGTATGCTCATCGCTAATAGTGGGAGCACTATCTTGTGCCTGTTCACCATCGCCACTTGGTTTTTCACTTTTGCATTCCTTGTCATGTCCTTTTGCCTTCCATCCTAGTTGTGAGTGAGTTGAACAGTTATTTCGCGTTCACGCAAGCACTGTAGATAGTTTCGTTTATGGGAATCCATACTGCTTTTCACCCGGAGTCGATTGTGGAGGCTTAGGACTGGAGGCGTAGGGAAGGGCTGAAGGTGCTGACTTGGACCTGAGGCCAAGCAGCTCAGCGGCAGTTCGAAGGCGGTGCCTTAAGCACCCGCAAATACAAACGAGGAGTCGAAAAATCATAAATGTATTGCATAGTGAACGATCCATAAAAAGGAGTTGCAAGTTCTCCTAATAGGCCTTAACATGTTCAACAATAATTCATTTACCCTCCCTTAGCTCACCCAAAAACAAAACAATTTAAATCTGTGCGGAGGATTGTTTGGGCAAGAAAAACTAAAAGTTAAATCAAAGTTGGTCAGAACATTCCTTTTTGAGGGAGAAGGAGTTGTTGAAATGTCTTCACACCCTCAATTACTAGGGGATAACAGAGTCAAACGGAAGTTGGTTACCAATTCGGCATTCAACTCAAATGCCTTTGAATCTTTGCACTGCCTTCATTTGTACTGATGCAAATAAATATGACAGTATAATGCCAAAAGTGACGGCTGCCTTGAATGGAAACAAAAATGCTTTTCTGCAAGTATTCACGTTTATAAGCTATGCAAGCATTTGCATTATTTTAAAGACAACAAAACTCTCACAGCTCCCTCACTAATGAGAGGTGCAGTATTTTGACTTCGTGGTTGCCTGTGAGAACAGGGCGATGCATGCTGAGGCGACGCCTTTCAGGACATTGCAGAATATGGTGAAGGCCCACAGATGTCTTAGAGTGTTAATTTACCAAGCCATTGTTGCTGCTGAGGTTACTCCCTTTTCCCTCCATTTGGCTAGCATGCGAACGGCGAATGCTCTTAGATATCTTTATCACATTGATGGAAGTGTGGGTAACGTCGTAACAGGTGAAAAGCACCACTGCGTCAGAACCCGACTCAAATTGTCTCCCCGCCCCTCCCCTTTAAGGTACACTTCAAGAACCTGATTATTGTGAAGTCATTTCGTCTCCTGAACACGTCTTTAGTGTTGCTCTTGTTGGTTAACTTTAAAGAGCCCTTTCGGTGATTTACTATCTTCTACCTCTGCTCTGATTCCACCTCCGTAGCCGACGGGTGAAACACCTCAGTAGGATCGTATCTTGTTGTGGTGGCTGATTACTGACTAGGTAGGAAGTAGCGCGTTGCGAACGGGGTAGTTCGTAGGTGAGAGAAACTTAACTACACTAGGTGGTAGAGTTATCGGAATGTCTGGGTGCATTGTCGCCTTCCACTTCCTTGCTTGGAAGAAATGGTATCAGACGAAACTGCCATTTAGAGGGGCCGTGAAACACCAGCTGATGTGGGAGCTGTAGCCGTGTACGCAAGAAGAGCGCGTCTCAGACTTAGGTAGCAATAAATAGGCTGTGCTTCCTGAATAAAAGCGATTCGTTCTTTTTACCTGCCACCTGTCACTCGCTTTGCGGACGTCCGTAAGTTGTGCGTGTCTCTAAGGTCCCGAAGGACTTGCAGTGTTAGGCAAAATGTCGGCACTCTAAATTGGGGACCTGATCGCTGTGGACTAATTCAGGTACTGCGTGCTGACAGAACCACCGATTGAAGACCATTTAAGTTACCGTCTTAGTTTCTTGTGGCTCAATGGGTTCAATTTGGTCAACTTTCTTAATGCCGCCAACCATAACCAGCTTGTATCAGTTATCCCTCTTGGTGGGTCGCAGAGGTGCGATTGGTGTGCAGTGAGACTTCTTTAAACCGCTGTAAGCGATGCATATTGGGCAGAAGTCTAGCACTTCTGGGGTGAATACAAGCCATCAGTATCGGTTATTCGAGGTCCTTGCAACTTTTTTGTCCCCATGATTCAATTCTTCTTGCATCACCTTAAGGACTGATTGCACTAACAAATCTAGAACCACAGGGTGCTTGGGAGACACAGCGTCTTCCTGCTTTCATATAGCTTCACCCTCTAGGAAGAGTTGTGACCATTCTTGTCAGACTCTTTCGGCTGCCTTGCAAGACAAGCTCATCTCTTCCACTGTGGTGTTACAGAGGATGCCAGATAGCTCTCATATATCACAGTCGTGTCAGGATTGGTACTCTGCATGCTCCTTTGGTAGTGCAAGGACGGAAAAGAGCTTGCGCTTTCCTGCACTTTTTGATCGCATTTTTTGTTGAGTGTGGTACTGACGTGGGTGATGACGTGCTATCTTGCTGTCTCGTCCCTCTAGGATAGGAGCACAAAATGAAAACAGTTATTCCTAAGGTTTGTCACTAAACAAAACGAGATGCAGTAGGATCCAATGTGACTAGTCAACGGCTTTAAGACATGTCCACAACTGCTTTGATTGTTCCAACCGCCTACCCATGAAACTTGGCTCTAATCAATCCTACCATCCTAATTCCACAACCAAGCCACTTGTTACTCTGCACTTCCATTTGACGAACCTATGGGTCAGAATTCACCAAGATCAACACGTTGCTGACAGGTGGACTGCTGTTGAGCATGGTACAATGCATAAGTCAGCCATCTGACTTACTCTATTTGACGATTCAGTTCACGGTCAATACGCTTCGCCTCCTCAAGCCTTTGGGTAATGCTGGCCTTTATCGTAAGCAAGTGGATGTTTCCCGCATGGCAATCGCGCAGTTTATTCTGCAAACCAAATATCCTTTGAAGGACCAATCCCAGTTCTTATTCCTGTTGCTACAAATGAGGCAATCCTTAGGCCCAGGATATCATGACCTTTTGAGACGGCAATCATGCAACTACTGCTCCCCTTCCCACCAAAATGAAGCGTGTACTTATTTGAATAAGCAATTTCCTTAGTTACACGAGACTCATTCGACCAGCATAGGAATCGATTCAAAATCGTCGTCGTCAACCATAGTTAAGTGCACAAGAGAGGAACAGCATGAATACGTACTCTGCGGACGACACTTGCAAGCAGACTCCATCCTCATTGGCTGAGAGGTAGCTTCCAGACAGAGTGAGACTGCCCCTTCGTGCGCATTTTCTGACATCAAAGTCAGCAGCAGTGTGTGAACATATCTGCGGAGGCGGGTGATAGGTCCGAAGTTCATCTCTCCTCACTTGGCCGTCATTTCCTCGAAAGGGGTCTGCTGAATGCAGAGGGAATGCTACTGCTCATGCAGGCAAATGAGTGAGCATAGTTGTCTGACATGCTGAGTGCTCGACGAGTAGGCACAGGAGGACGCCGCACAGACGACTTTGCTGTCCTACATCGACATCAAGTCACTCAAGTGTCAAAAGTGTCCTGTGGTTCGCTCATCGATCGTGGGAGTGAGGACAACATGATTTTATTGCAGGGCAGCAGCATTGTTAGTGAAATTGAGAGAGTGAAGAAGAAAGGGTGAATCACTGGCCCACTTAGAGTTGAGTGGCCTTGAGGCATCTAACCGATGTCCAGAGGATACAACACACCACCAGATTGACGGCGTCGAACCAGTCTGGCAATGCAAATCCCACGTCTTTAGGGAAGAACGTTCAATCTTCAACAACGACTTCGTCAAGTCATCGAAACATGAAAATTGCGGCAATGTGGCTGGCAAAGTGGGGGTTGAAGACCAACGAGCTGCGGTGAACGAAGACGGAATGTAGCAAGTCAAGCAAACAATGATATGCTCAGCAAAATACCTCCTTTTCACTATCTAAACGACGATGACGGTTTCTTAGAGAGAAGCGTGTTAGAAGAACGCTTCTCCTCTAACAATGCACAACACACCGATGCTGACATTGCATCTGGAAGTTGTACACAAAGGATCTGCTCACCTCTGTTTAAAGACCACTTCATCTCCATTGTTCGTCGGAACCATAAGCATTCGGCTTCCATGTAACGATGACCCAGCCACGAATGGAGCGATATTTGCGCAACCCGTCTAAT
>LWMK02000659.1:0-35970 GCA_001693075.2 Taenia saginata
GGGCCAGAAAATCATCGCAACCTCACCTCCGAACTGTAATTAAATTGTGTCTTGCACAAAGCTCTCCTACCTCTAGGTTTGTAAAATTATGTTATCAAAGGCTACTAGATGGTAACTTTGTAGAGCTGTCTCATAATATGATGAACAACTCGTAAGCCACTTCTGCTAGATTGACGGCGATATTTGCCCTTTTGTACAACACGAGAGCGATGAATTCCTCCTTACCTGCAGTTAACAAAGGGGAGAAACTCTGGCTGAGTCAAATTTTGCAGACTGTATCGTTGACTCTGGAGCTGGCGAATGCTATTTCGTTACCTCTGTAGGAAAAGTTGCCACCTGCCAGCACCATAAGTGGTTTAGGAGGTCCCGGCTGAGGTTCAATGGTTTGTGCAGGAAGTAAATTATTGTAAGTACCTTTTCTGTGCAAACATTTTGGACTTTGCGGTCTCTGTTACTTAGGATTTAAGCCCCTTAGCCTTTCCGCACAAATAATAACTGCTCTATTATGCTGAGATGGCCAAAAACGGCTTGCGATACTTCACTGGCATGCTCACTTACTTCCCCTTCAAGGCACTAAAGTTTATTTCGCACTTTCTAAGTTGCGAAATAGGTGTCGCCTGCTTCGCTTTAAGTTGCCAAGGTCTCTCTTTTTCAACCTTCCAAAAATATTTTGTTTGTGAGAAAAACCGGGAACTACCACCGGAACGGGGTTATCTCGTCTGAAGTTAGCAGACAGAGTAAAAATGTTTGATGGAGTATTTGCGTCAAATCACGGCTGTGGCTCCTCCAAACAAGGAGTTCTCCAAAACGCTATACATGCGTGTCCAAGCATCCTACTTACGCTATTTGAGCAGACTGATTCCTTTTGTAGAGCTATGCTATGTTGGAAAGCATTGGTGCGATCCAATTTCAGAAATAAGACTCCTCTCGAAGGCGCATACGAATAGAAATTCATAAAGTCACTTGCACTAAGGGGAATGTATAAAGGCATACGTGACGCTAATTTGATTACTTGATACAGGTCTAATAAGTTGGAAGTTGGAATGACCACAAATATGAACGACCACAGGGTCGACGATGATTAAATCGGCACCCATTACATCAGCAATCACGGGTACTGAAGTCAATGACTGTTTACACTTTCATTTTGAGCAGAAGCAAAACGACTATATTCATCATTTGTCGCTTAAGCCAAGTTTGTTGCAGATCTGGTCTGTAGATTGACTGAATGGATGGTTTGAAGGATTAACACCACTGGCAGTAAGAGTAGCTCACTTGCTGAAAAGGGTCGTCTTTATTTGCGGCAGAAGAGATCTGAATGGCGGATTTCAGCAGCGAAGCAGAAATGGAAAAAAGGAAGTCGTTGGCAAACGTAATGATGAAAGACAAGCTGCGATGTCTGCAACAGTGGATGGTTTCAGTGAAAAAATTTGGGTAGAATGTGTGTGATGAATGAGAGTGATGATGATGGTTCCAAGCAAATAAATGCGGAAATGCCGTATGCTGAGCTGAACTGGTGGTAGGTGAAGCCAAATCATTGTTTTAGAAGAGTACTGGGGAATACAAATGAACTGCTTTTATTCCTGCTCCCACCCGCCTTCGACTTGTCTCCCCTTTGGAACCTGCGAGAGCGCGACTTAGCAGCGGTCAGGCGAAGGGAAGAAGAGTGTGGAAAATGACAATCTCAGTAAGGATGACACAAACGCAAGCCCCCTTCGCAGAGGATATTACGCGCCTGCCCACCATAGTGTGGTGGACTGGCGACTGTGACGACAGCGCTAGTGCTCTTGGAGCTTCCACCCTCTCCTCTCGCGTGGACCTTCCTTTTAATGTCTGAGTCACTCATAAAGACAGCATTGAGCTTTAAAATGCAAGATTAATGTGGTACAATGCAGTGTGAGGGAGTTTTAAAACTGAAAATCGAGTGGTGACTGCAGTTGCAGAACGCAAAGGTCAAATGAAGTTAATTGACATCTGTGCCTATCTTCTAAGTGAATAACGGTGCCACTAATTCTTTCGCAACTGATCATTCCGTAGTTATTCCCACTGACACAACTCAACAACGTTGCCCTTCCTCACACAGGCAGAAGGACTCAAATCACAGCCACATCAACACTTGCACCACCACAATCTAAACCACCACAATCTAGACAGTCGACCAAAGGAAAATACCCTAAAATAGTTCAGCGCACACTCGCTAGGGAGACAAACACATCATGCCAGTCAATCGTACATCAGAATGAGGCTACTGTCACCAATGAAGGACTGAGCAATGCATTACAAGTCAAGGAACATAAAAGTGCTATAGTAGGATGAGTGCAGACAGCGTTCTTTCCACCCCTCCTGGCTGGTAGTAAGGAATAGATGCGCTAGGTGTACTGTAGCTCGACGTACCGTACGTACCAGTCTACCCCCGCATTACAAACGCATTGATATCGGAAGCAGGGAGGCAATACCTAGCGTCAAATTCCCACGCCATGGAACAGCTGCAGCTCCAGCACTGGTGGCCCGCAAATCAAAATGTGGTCAAATAACGGTCTCGAGAGCATGCTTTCTACCAAGCGATCGACTCTTAACTTAGCTTCCTGTCAACACTAATGGCTAGCTAAACCAGCATCACCCGCATCACATCCACGTGGTAATCGTAGCACCTTATCTCAGCCCACCAACCCAGAGGCGGTAAGGAGCAAACACGAGCCATTTCTCTTCTAAGAAATCACAAAGGTGCTTAGTGGCAGCAACACCTATTTCGCCCCAACTGGTTAAAGACCACAAGGTCACTCATATAACACCACCGAATTAACTAACCTGCTCAAGTGATGTCCATTTCCCCTCATAAACAGACACTGCACCAGCCAGCATCGTCACTACAAATGTCTCGTCACGTCGCGAAACTGGGATGGCACAAACTCTGGGAAATCTCTTAGTCAACAACCCCGCTAGACACTACCATTGATTCCCCGTGAGACCGAAAACTAGGCCAAGTGTGCGTAGTAAAAATGTAGACCGAGAACTTCACGTTAGCTCAACATCAACAGCACTTAGCTTGACAATCTGAGGGCCACTATTTCCTCTGCTAGCCATTGCTGCTGCAGGCCCTAGAATGCGACGTCATGGCCAAAATACTCTCAAAATCTCCCCTCCATATCGTCATATACCGCATGCTCCGTCTTGTCACGACTTTACAAAACGACGCATTTATCAGTGATTTCGAAGTTGGAACAATATTATTACACCTAACAGTCCCACTTCTGAGGGCGAGTCAGACGCTTCTAACACCAGTTAACTGACAGACCACATCATTTTACCTAACTGCTTACAAATATCAATGACTTCGCAAAAATGTCGCAGAAGTAGATCTTAAAAAATCTGGGTCAATCGTCACACTTCACCAGAGAAAAAGGCGCCGTCAGAAACACCCACATCCCACGGCTTCCGAAATCAGGCAACACCAAAGGGTTGTTAGTGCAGTCTATTTGAGTCCACCTCTGGCCTGACAGAAGCAGCGTCCACTTCTGCCTTAAGCAGTGATCTTCAATGATTGCATCATTGTCTTTCTCCAACCATGATGACTATTTTTGCAGCTTGGAGAATAATGGCAGGTTGGCATGCGTTGTGCGGTGCCGAATAGGGCTTTTCCGATAGTTCTGAGCATTGTCATAGTAGCATTTCTGCCGCAGGAATGGGCAGTATTGTTGCGAGTATTGCGCATCACTTGCGAAGCATGACCACAAATTTCAGTGGCATTCCACAGTGGTAGGGTTCGGTTATAAGTCCGTATTGGCACTATCCTTAATATTTATCAATAGAAACACTAGGAACCAACAATTTGTCAAAATAGATTGCAGTTGCATCACTCGTCGATGGAGCTCTCGCTCGTTTTGCTGGCAAATCGGAATACACTCAACACTAACAGCACAGTGTCCTGACAAAAATCAGCCTTTGAATTGGTTAGCTGTGACACAGTTGCTTCCAACAAGGGTGTGTGCATTGAACGCTTCCAGGAAGTGTCGAAATCCCACTGGAGGCTGTACACATGGCGATCATTTTGCTCCACATTGTCTTAAGCAGAAAAATACACAGTTCTGTGATTGGTGCATTTGTGGGCAAACATGGAGGAATTCTATTGGCTCACAATCAGTGTGCCTGTGTATAACAGCTTGACTTATCAATGCAGGGATGTAATAGAGTTCAGGCAACAGGAACGTGAATAAAATGCTATAGATATTACATTTAAAATTTGCAAAACGGCGACCATGCTGAAGCCAAGAGCAACAACAATGAAACGTGAGGTTGCCAATCTCTCAAGAACAGCCGCAATTCTGCTTAGCTTAAAATCCAAATTCACTAAAGGAGACATTAGTAATTTCTAGCGGCAACACAGAGGGAACTCTGGGTCAAAGAGGTTTACAGCACAAGCAAGATAAGATATGTGTGTCCTTAATTTTCGATTTTTCCTAATGCAGGATGTACCATATAGCTCCAGCTATCAAAATGCATTTTGAGCTCAAAGCCCAATGTTTGGAGTTGGACTTGTGTGCTCGAAATTCCATTCGTTCTCCAACGATTGCTACAATCTTAAGTTGATGGCATCAAATGTTAGGACATTGGTTGATGTAAAATAGCTCGCATGAAATGCAGTATTTAGCTACGTTGTTGACGTGTTGTGGCTCAGCTAAATTGGTCAGTGCTAAGTGAGTACAATTGGCTAGCATGCAACTGTTGTGCCTTTAAAACTAGCACTTCACTATTGTGAATAACTAGTAGCACGATTTGCTACATTTCCCATTTGCTGACTAAGTTTTTGGCTGCAACAATGCCTCGCCTAAAAATGTGCTATTTGGGTGGAGAGAGGAGGAGTGTAAGGTTAAAGCGATACAAAAGAATGGCAGAGGGCAATACCTAAACAAATGTTCTGTCCCTACAAATAGGGCATGTTTATTAAAAAACGAGGTTGTGTCCTCAACGCTAACCTTTGGTGACACCAGCCATCCATGTGAATCAATTATCAGGATGCGGCGAAAATTGCACAATCAATCCAGGTCGCGACCTGCCCAACATTTTGCCTTTTCGAGACCTTTAGGACAAGGCAATACATTGCGTACAAAATAGCTAAAACAAACTCAGCACATAGATTCTCTTCATTTTGCTAACACTGGCAACACCGCATTGCGCTGCAACTACTGTCACACTCCATCATCACAATTTCCTTTTTTTCTCTCCTTTTGGATGGAATGGACCGATTTAGTGCACCTATTTTAAACTGTCACATGGGAAGTCATGATTTCGAGTACCTGCTCAGATGCCCTCCATCCGGGTAAATAAGCCGCCATCTTTCTCCTCTTGATGACACTACAGTGCACACTTTTATCTCAAATTAAACTGATAGCCCATGCTTCATTTCAATCACTTTTGCATGCGACTTCTGTTGATGCTTTCTTATTATTTGCATCCCACCGCATTGCATGCACATCTTCTTACTGTGCAAAGCCTCTCAAGTTTCCATTTTTGAAGGCAGCTCGCCCAAAGCGTTCCATTTAAGTTGGGCAACAATGGTGTTGCAATTCAGCCACTGCAAATTAACATGATGTGGTCTTTGTTTCATTCATTCCAATACTGATAATCGCTTTGACCGTCCAACCACAATTTTGCATGCAAAACGCACCAACGTGGGCACCGTGGTGAGCTGCATTGCAACACTCGACTTTCTCCTCTTTCCGTCACCACCGGCTTGAGTGTTACAGTAACAGGAGGTACAAACGGTTGATGGCTTTTGGGGTCCACATTTTCTGTGATTGGTGCAATTGCCTTCTCCTAGATCAAGACGTGTGTTGGGGTTCTACAAGTGAAATGAAAATTGTGACAGCGCTCTGCTCCTGTGTAACTTTAGTTAATCTCAGTAAGTTGGATCACTTGTGGCATGAATTTCACCCTTCTGATATTGTGGAAGTCCTGCTGTAGAATAGTGTTGTTTCATCCTGCTGGTTGTTTTGCAAGCTGAGCTTGTCCTCTTTACCAACGGTATATGGTTAGCTGCTAAGCAAGGGTTCTTAAAAGTAAGTAATGTTGGGTAGACGAGGGGGAGACGTAGGCGACGTCTGGAAAATTGCTAGAATTCGGATTAGTTAAACTTCTCCTAAGCAGCAGGGTACCTAAGCAGCAGGGTTGCCTGTTTGGGCTTGACCTAAACTAAGTGGAGAAGTGGAGTAGCCAAACAATCGTAACGTCAACTAAGAGCTCTTTCATATCTATAGGTGCAGCAGAGCATCCACCTCGATGCCTTTTCAACTCACATAACTGTCAACTTGAAACAGAATACTACTGAAGCATAAAATTGGAACATCGCAGGTTGATTTTCAATTTAAAGGTTATCACAGTGGGAGAGGGCATGATTTTTATGGGGCATAGGAGCCGTAAAGAACAGAGTGCACCTTTTCACAAATAGAGCACAACGCAAGGAGGCGTAGAAAGGTTTGCACTGTTTGTGCCGATCGACACAATCTGGAGGACAGATTGTTAGAATGTTATGATTTGTTTCCGAGATATAATAGTAGGGTCATATTACAATTTGATTCTTCTGGAAATCTCCCTATGTGATAAATTCTATGGCAAATATGGAAATGTGGAACAGAAGGATGTGTGACAGCTTGATAGCTTGTGGACTTGTTTGAAGTCAAATATGGGAGCGATGATAGTACCTAGCACCTACAACCATTTGATTCGGCTGAAATGCAGTGCTTCACCAGCAAAGCCACAATGAACGCATCGCCATACCCGGAAGCTCAGATGGCACAAATTTTCGAGGATGCATCAACCAACAGCTCCACGAGACTACCGCTATCCTCCATGAGGCCAAAAATGAAGCCAATTGCATGTGAGAACATCAATAACCACCGGGAACCGCACGCATATCGACATAAGTAAGAATTTGCCTGGTGAGCATAGAAGGATCACTGTTGCATCTGCAGGCCATTACTGCCCTAGCCTCTAAAATGCGACTTCATAGCCAAAATCTCCCCATGTCGTCAAATGCTAATTTTGTTACCCGACAGAGTTAGCATTTATTTCGGGCTCAAATATTTCACTCAACAATTCCACTTCTGAGGGCAAGCCAAACGTTTCCAACACCATTAAATTGGTCACATTGTAGGCAATGTGCCATTCGACAGATAAAATGACAATCCCACGTCTACATCACGATAGTTACAAGCTACAACATTTGGGGGAAAGGCTCCGTCTGGAGATTGTCAGAAATACCCACAGCAAGGGGTTGACAATGAAGCCTGTTATCTTTCTATTGAAGATTCCCAATCTCTTCAACCAGCCTAGGTTAATCGCTGGCATTGAGCACAAATGACGTCCAAATGCACCAAGAAAAGGGTTGATTACTCATTTTTTATCACTCACTGGCAATATCCACCCACGAAGATTTTCGGCATTACAATGTCCAGATTACCTGTTATAAGCTAGCTTTCCAGGCTCTTCAGATTCCGAAGATCACCTAGCAGCCAAGTGAATCTGTTTACCTACAAGCTCGGCATTCAAAGACTACTGAACGGAGCGGGGTCCCTAGATTTTAAAAGGAGGCGAGTCAGATGCAAGCGCTCTACAGACTTGGAAACAGGCGACATTGAGTTCTTCGCCACGCCCAAGGCGGACAAGTTAGTTAGTCACTGAAAATGGCAACCAAATTCTTGAAGCTCTGCTCTCCTTTAAGAGGGGATCATCTCTTATTATTTCAATTACAAGTTTGCGAATATCTGACGCTTATAAACCCATATTCTTGTGTTTACGCACCCTACAGAATCCACAACATATGCTCAACATGGCCCAGGTGCTAGCGTTTTGTTAAATGGTAACAGCAGGAAGAATACGGTAGCTGAAAAAGCCAAATCAAGACTTATCTAACATACACTGACTCGGAATCACCAATGCTCCACTCTGCAAAGGACCGTATCCTAAGCACGTTTGGCCAAACGTGTCGTAGATTTACCCTTGCGCTCAGTCCTATCAAAGAGTTCGACGATGTTCACCTGAAGATGCACATTCACAGTAAAAACAGAATACCTCAAAGCTTAACTTCCATTTACCTAAAGAACGTGACAGAATCGTGCAATAAGAGAGGCTATGATTGACAGCATCAGTTTTCCGTAATCGCCTGACTCTCATGCAAAATGTCAAATGGAAAACAAATGAGTTTAAAACAAAAGCCCATAGACAAATCGTAAAACACTCATAAACTGAGCGGGGACAATAGTGTATCTAACGATGTATTCAAGCAGCATAGGTGTGGGTATGCCCGCGGGAGAATGCAACTTCGGTTGCTCTGTCGACTTCCTAAACCAAATTCCCACTTTCTTCACCGCCACTCAATTTGCGTCGTTGTGCATGTTGAGCATTACCATAAATCCTTTACATTGCTGTGAGCGAGCGGGAAGTAAAACATTAACAAGGTGGACAT
This sequence comes from Taenia saginata, assembly GCA_001693075.2. Lineage (NCBI taxonomy): Eukaryota > Metazoa > Platyhelminthes > Cestoda > Cyclophyllidea > Taeniidae > Taenia > Taenia saginata. The sequence continues at coordinate 8,462 of LWMK02000659.1, forward strand.
AGAAGGAGAGGAGAAGATACTTACGCATGAAATGACGTCACGTGCAAGATTGGGCCGCAACGGTGAAAGCATTGATTTCGGCATTGATGTAACAATTACCTTCATAATACAACACCTCCACTTCCATGCCTCAAACCTGTGGGGACTGACAGATGATGCGTTTAAATTTCCACCGCATGGAGCAACAAAGAAAGCTCCAGAACTGGAACATTCACCACTTGTTCCGATTCGATGACCGCTTCAGTCCACATGCCACTTGTGTGACTCAGTGGAAATTTCGGGGTAAAAAGCATTGGCGTGTTTGCCATTTGGACTTTTTCATACACATTCGTGGCTAATTGACAATAGACACCACCTAGGCGAGCCTAATGCAGCACTTTGATTGCTTAAATGACGTATAACACGAGTGTCTAGCTGGCATTTGCATGCAAGTGAGCCGGAACATGCAGCCCACCACATGATTGAGCGCAGATCTATCTGAAGAACAAGATACGCTGCCTCTGTTAAAGCCCTATGGGTGGCGTGGCGATTGTTAACTAGTCTTGCTGATTGTAGGCATCGGTCTCTAGCCTAAGAATGACTGCGACACCTCCTCTTTTTGAATTGTCCCACCTTACCAATTTATTGTGGGTTAATGCCCTATTCGTTACCCTGCATTCATTCCTTTGCCTAGTGCAGTTTTGGTCTTTATTCTACTTTTCCAAAATTATAGTGGATTCCCGCCCTTGCGTGTAACATTGGCCATGATANTCTGCTAATTCGCAGTGCCCATAGAGGAATGTACATCCGTGGGTAGCAATTTAAGTTAGCTCGGCAGAGAACTCTGAAACACAAACAGATAAACTTGGATTATTGCACTTGTATAAGCGTTTCTGATTCTGTTTAATGCGCGGTGGTTTGTGAATACAAACTTAACTATCATTATTGAAACGTTAGTGTCTAACTGCCCTAAATATTTGAACTTTCGATGTGATAGGATGCAACACAATGCAAAACGATGTTTGCCTCATGACATCCATCCCGCATCACTTAATTGTTCTCGCCCTAATCTGACTGTCTGATGCAAAATCTTCTACGATTTACACATACAATCTCTGTGCATGGAGTGCCTTCGCCCTGCTAAGCACTGGTATAAGGGAAAAGGTGAGAACCCAACGTAATCACCATCACAAACGTACAAGTATTACTCACGAAATAATGCATATTCGTAGCCCACCAAATACTCCCATCCAAGTGCCTGTAAAAAGAAGACACCGTGGCATTTTAGCAGGTGCTCATTGTAAATTAAGTCTAATTGCCAAAGGAATACCCACAGTAATGATGAATTCGCATATGGTCCAACATGGCCCCAAAGGTCGGGTGTTCTGCATAGCATTCTGTACAGTAAAAGTGTACTTCTGATTTCGCTATTCTTCGAGCTGGAGCATTGTAAAATGAGGCATCAAGCTAGAAGCAAGTTGTGCAAAAAGCCAGGGCTAAGGCTGAAGGGCAGCCCATACCGAGGATTTTTATCAAATATTAACATACGCCCACTTACACATATGTGCTATGATAAAATGACGGAGAAGTGAAGCGAAGTCTTTGAATGGGATGAAGCACGGACAGCAACAGAAGCAGGTTGTGCAAAAAGCCAGGGCTAAGGCTGAAGGGCAGCCCATACCGAGGATTTTTATCAAATATTAACATACGCCCACTTACACATATGTGCTATGATAAAATGACGGAGAAGTGAAGCGAAGTCTGTGAATGGGATGAAGCACGGACAGCATACATTGTGATTGCAGACTAGTTAGAGATTTAAAACTTGTTCAAACAGGTAGGAGGATAAAGGCTAAGAATAATGGAGTGGTCTAGCAATTTCATTACCTCTTTGATGCCACAAGAGCATTCCGTAGGTTCTGCAACAAGTTAGGCACATCGGACAATACGGATCCAAGCCAGCTGAAATGCACCAAGCATACGTTAAGGAAGATGCTAAAGCTCTGATGTGCTTTATCCGATTAGACTATTTGTTGCACGCTGCATCAACACTTAGGTTGTGTCAGGAGCTGTTTCATTTGATAAGTTTTACCTAATTTGTAACCTAATACGCAATCACTATGCACAAACATAAGCACTCATGCAAAAATGCAGCCTTCACTGGTGCGCGTGTTCATGTGCACGGAAAAGCACGCGCACAAGGTGCATCTAACAATGAGTGGCGCCTACCAGGATGCGCGTTAACCAAGCGTGACACGAAACCCCTTGTACGCCTACTGTCTTGCATTTTGATGGAGAGAACGTCGAGTTGCACGAAACCCTGCAAAGCGGGCTACGATTAATGTAGTGAGCGAGCGAAGGGCCTTCTGGATCTCTCCTCGAAATTGCACGCGATTAAAGCGCAGAAGAGCAGTCATCGCTATGTGTTTGGCCACAACTTTGGTCACTGCAGGCGTGCCACTAAAATTTGCTCCAAATCAATTGCTTGCTTCTTCGTATTGTGCTCCTAACTGTCCGTCAAAGAAGACGTTTTACTGAATTGGGGTTTTCGAAAAACCATATTTTGATATGCTTGAACCACAGCTCCATCCCCTTTAGCAGGAAAGTGCAAATAATCCTTTTTTAGCCCATAAAGCATGTGCATGAAGCAGAGGCTGTGAGGTGCTGTTCCGAGCTATCCGAAATTTTGGTCAATTGTTCATGCATGCCAAAGATGGCTTTACACGGCACTCGTCATTTCCTAGCCAGCACTATGTTGTGTATCGAACGTGCGCAATGTGTTACAGGCAGATTACGAGTTCGTGACTGATTGGTATTCCCGACTTTGGACCTACATCAATTTTCGGCGCCATGGGATTTGTCAGGCGGGTGCTGCTTCATACTGGCTAGGTGTAGGTTCAGATGTGTGAGCTGCTGCAGTAAATGCATCTGTTGTTTGCATACAAGACCTTTACACCAGAGAAATAAGTTTCGCGCTTCACGGTTCGGGGTACTTTGGGCAAACATTTCGCCCTCGCGAAGAATACGACTTGTCATCGCAGAAGTAAATTTGGCTTTTCGGTATTAGAGAGTGCTAAACCAACCCACGTAATCAACAAAACTTTAAGACGTAAACTATTAAGACCTTAAGGCACCCCTTATCGTGGTGCGCCGAATTGTCATTTAGCAAAAGATTTCCACGATCGCAGCCATGAGGGCTCAAGTCAACCCTGGGGTGCTGTACTGTAGACCATCACTAATGAATCTCCACGATGAAAGTGTCGTTGGAAAATGAAGCCACCAACGTGAGCGCAATGTTATTGACAATGAAATAATGATCAAACCAGCAGATTTCGATCAGTCCGACCACGAATGCATACACAACTTCTTCACTATGTATCCACTGCACTACTTCAGAGGATGTGAGCTAGTGCTGAGAAAGGGTAGCAGTTCCTCCCATAAGTCATCCTACTTGTCCTGTTCATCGATCTGTGCAGGTTTTTATTTTGCTTGTTAAATAGGTCCACATTTCTGCTACCATTGTGATCGTTTGTTGAAACAATGTTGGCGTCCAAGTGCCCTATGTTGTAATATTTAAACCTTGTCGATTTTTAAGCAAACCGAGGGTAAGCATGCATTTAAGAAGGCAAATTTGGATGGACACTAGATCATATTTGGGCATGACTGTAACGCATGACTTGCCTCGCTCCAAGTCAACGACAAAATCTCGTAAGTCCTGTGATTAAGAACAGAGAATTATGGCTGCAGGAAAATATCTAATAGGCCGTGTAAGTTGACAGTGCGTGATGCAGCCAAAAAGAAACTAAGTTACAGGCAGATTACGAGTTCATGACCCTAACCCTTGTGGAGTGCAGTCCTTGTGTAGTGGAAATTCTCTGCGTAAATCTTTGAAGTGTTTTCATTACCAAGACAGAAGTTCACATTACGATGTAAATCTGAAAAACCAGCGGTTTTGCATCTTATCTACACCAGCCATAATCAAGACCACCACAAATGCATACACAACTTCTTCAATATGTATCTACTGCACTACTTCAGAGGATGTGAGCTAGTGCTGAGAAAGGGTAGCAGTTCCTCTCATAAGTCATCTTGCTTGTCCTGTTCATCAATCTGCGCAGGTTTTTATTTTGCTTGTTAAATAGGTCTACATTTTTGCCACTATTGTGATCGTTTGCTGAAACAACGTTGGCGTCCAAGTGCCCTATGTTGTAATATTTAAACCTTGTCGATTTTTAAGCGAATCGAGGGTCAAAATGCATTTAAGAAGACAAATTTGGATGGGCACTAGATCATATTTGGGCATGACTGTAACGCATGACTTGCCTCGCTCCAAGTCAACGACAAAATCTCGTAAGTCCTGTGATTAAGAACAGAGAATTATGGCTCCAGGAAAATATCTAATAGGCCGTGTATGTGGACAGTGCGTGATGCAGCCAAAAAGAAACTAAAATCGTTTTTGGATTGGCCACCACAAAGGCCAATCTCTACACAGCCGGTGGTGAGACAAATCACCGACAGCCGAGAATGCATTTTATGCCAACGGTTTATCCTCCTTCAACGTCGTTCCCTCTGGAACACAAATGAACCGGGCTTAGTGGTTGGGCACAGTTTGATACCAGTCTGTGCCCTGCGATCTGCGCATTGGCAAGGGCGGTCACCAATCATGCGAATGCTTGCTCGATTTCTAACTAAATTCAACGCTTGAGTGAAATGTACTATGCTAAGTCAGTCACATGCAATTTACAGGCTAGGCATCACCCTAAACATCACATGGAAGAGTCCGAATCACGAGAGCATTGTAGAAGATCGGTAAGCACGAACCCGGACCTAAAAGTATAATGAGCATGGGTGCCACGTAGAGCAATTAGAGTCAAGGCGGTTAGTATACACGCGGGCGCACCTCGGTACACAGGACGGTTTCAAAGAAGGTATAGGTACAGCCAAAGAAATGGAGTGGGAAGTTGGCCACATTCCTACGCGTGGAAGTGGGCGCCGTGGGGTGAGATTGTGAAGGGTTCAGAATATGGGCAGAAGTGGGCATTGTGGTCTGTGCAGAAGCCGCAATGGTGGTCGCCGTGTGCGCAGCCGTGGGGCTGGTCGCAGCAGTGGTGGTAAGCAGCAGCCACGATCGAGGATGTGCTTACACCAACGCTTGTGAAGTTGCCTCCGCATGCCATGGAGGTGAAGGAGCTAGTTGACGGTGCCCAATCCCTCCTCTACTTCTCTGCTGTTTTCAACGCGCAACGATTGCTATCACTCCTGATTATCGCTCTCAACTGCTTAATTAGTGACCGGACACCTGTTCTTCAGCCTGCACCTGTCTTTTTTTAAGCTTTCCATTGTTAGACATAGGGGACGCATGTACGCATTATTGTTAGACATAGGGGACGCATGTACGAATTGAAAGTCCTTCAAGAACTTTCAATTGAGGGCTTTATTACTTGAACGGTTGAAAATACTGCCAAATACGCATTTGCGTGCATTTGAATAACTTAACAATAGGAATGTTTGCACACATTATTTTCCTTTTATTAGTTTGGAATCCACAAACGCAGCTTATGTCTCGCCTCATGTTATTTGGGCAATTAAATTCCCCTGTTTTTGAATAGTACTAAATTTGATTTTTAATTTAGTTGCCTAAGCATGTTTTCGCCTTGTCAGTCTGATGGTAGACATGAAATGAAACCTGGTCATTGATTCGTCCTTCTCTCACAACGAGTTACAACCCACTGTTAGGACAAGATTCGATAGGTCGGAAAATGGGCTGGTTGACGAGCGCAACAAATGTAAAACCTAAATTCATACCCATATTGATAGCAAGGATCCATAAATAAAGCCATTTCACCTTGAAACCGATCCACATCAAAGTCTAGAGCTCTATCATGACGCATTCGACGTAGATGATGGCCTTGAACCCCATCAAGGAACCTATTATTACGACATTTAACCTAGAAAACAGTCTCAAATCCCAATCGTGTGCTATTTGTGTGCATATTGTTGGCTGCTGAATCTTTTGTTCCCCCTAAGACAGCGGCGTCCCCACTTAGTAAACATGGAACAGCACCTGAATCAGGATTGCTCGAATTGGTACCATGTGCGAAGCCTTTCGAACAAGGGCAAGTAAACTCATTTTCTTCTCTTTATACCTGATGTGGGGCTCTGCAATAGATCGGTAGTAGCTTTATTAGACAAATTACTCAGTGGTAGGAAGTGACTTCGGATTCATAAAAGAAGGATACCGGATAGCCTATTATTTTGGAGCACTAAAGTAGTGCTGAGAACATCAACTAACATGTGTCAATTCAGCAAGGCGAAATGCAAGTAAATGTGTGGAAGACAAAAGTACGATGCCATTGTAATGAATGTGCCGGTTACCCTTGCATTACCACTGCAATGCTACAAACAATGAAAACCTTGTGATTTCTGCACCAAAGCAGATCCAGTAGGCATTTGAGCCATCGCACCTGATGACAACAACGACAATGAGATTGCCGGCGCATTCAACAATCTTGAAGTCCCGGCTCCATTTTACAAGTCGGCAATTCCTCTGACTTGTGAAAAGCGATGACAGTAGCCCGAATTCGATGGCAAACGCAGTCAAAGTAATCGATCCCATTAGCCAATGACCAATGTGTGGCTGCTGATAGCCAATGACCAATGTGTGGCTGCTGGACTTGCCCCTTTAGAAGTGGTGTCAATCGGTATCCTTGCCACAATCGTGGTACTTATTGCAAAGGTTTCATGTATAGAGGTGTAATTGTCCCAATTTTTAGGGCAGCTAAAGCTTCAAACAGCAAACTCTGGCCATGTACTGCATCTGCTAACATCTGATACCCATGGATTCCCCACGAAGTCTTTGACTGCCTTCTTAACATGGGTGGTAGTGTAAGGTTTGTTTGGGGTTGACTGATTTACTGAAGTGTATCTCATCAACACTTTTACTTAGTGATCACCCCTTATGAATCTTTCCTTTAGTATCATCCACATGTTCACGCAAAGGTCTCGTAAATAAGTGAAGCATAGGGTTTTATCGTATAGTGATCAGAATATTCAAAATTATTTTCACTAAATATTAGGCTTTCTTGAATGCGGTACAAAAAAGATGCTTCGTGACCAATTCTGCATGTAAAGTACCATTACAGGCCTAACTGATGCCCATTGGCCCAATTCATATTGCAGACCTCAGGCTAGCCAACTCCTTTGCATCAGACTTCAGGATGTCGATACACCAGAGCCGTAAGTTAGGCCTTCAAGCCTGCCAACAGTTAAAAGGGCAAATTCACAACTTACTGATTGCCTTAGAGCGTTCATAAAGGATCTTATTATCCTGTGTTTTAGCATGAATGATGTTGATTGTCATGCATTTTCAGAGCGCATAAGTAATTGAAACAATTGTTTGCAAAACATGATTGTTTAGCAGTCCTACTTGCCAAATCCATCTCAAATACGCTCCTAGAACAGGAACTCCCGTTTCAGGAGGTCTCCCGTTAAATGAAGGCAAGTGTGTTTGCAAGAACTTTGGTCTAATGGGTAGACCAACAACAGTGATCTTTACTTGACGAGAGCAGAGCCATCTGAGCAGCTGCTTTCGATAATACTTACAATTGGTAGCACAAGTAAAACAAGGCTGCGCAGCGATGTGCAGAACCTGTAGCGTTAGTGATTGCTTAGCAGCACTTTCACTGAAGCACACATACGGAATGGAGACTACGAGGTCCTCAAGATGTCCTGACACATTTGGTTTAACATTAAAGTGAGAAGAGAACAATATTACTTTGCTGTTTAGGTCTGCTGAAATCGGTGGTGGTAGCGGAGACCCACAAGACGCTTGGCTCAACAAAAAATGCAACTGCTCTGCTTTTGGAGTAGGGGTACATGCAATGTTAGCTAACTTGCACACAATAACTACCAATCTTTACATTCGGAAATAATTTCTGTCTTGCTTTTATAGATGCGTTAATTCGGGGCTCGCTATTTCCGGAAGTGAGTGCGCAAAATTTGTTAACGTGATGTTAGTCACATGCGCACTCAAGCAAGCAAAATATTTTTTACTCGGAGGTTATATTAGCGATTAAAGGTCGAGCAGAATCTGTGGGTCCACAGTTCGTAGCCTTGATTAGACAGGTTTGATTTGATTTTAGCCTACCTACTAGCGCTAGGGTTAAAAACCAAATTGCGCGTAAATAAAACGGTGTTCGATCCAGCAGGCTCTATAAGCAAAATGGTAACGGCCGCATAGTTTACGTCTCCTGTTAGACGTGCGGAGAACTTTTCGAAAATATTGTAGAAAGAACGAGTCAGAAATTGCGCACTCAGGCTCCATTGCTTTTACCGATTCCGTCGACTTATGAACGCTGCCAATTTTCGAACGTATCTGGCACATTTGTCCCGGCATTGCACACTCCAGTGCACATTTATGCATGTTTGTAAACATTCGGTAGTGCTTTTGCTGTTTGGAATGCCTTACCAAGATTTTGTAAGGTTGCTTGAGTGCACACTCGTCACGATAATGGGTGATCGCAGTTACTGGTAATACGAGGCAGTAAAATGGCGTCGCCAGCAATCTATAAGTAGGAGTGGGTCATCGAGCAGCACTTAAACACTAATCAATTTTTCCTGCCACAGAACCGACGAGGTCTGAAAGCTTTAGTTTATTTGTTCGATTAAAAATGTCTCAGTGCATATAAATCTGTGCTCTCCTGGAGACCTGAGTGAACGCACATGTGCTATAAGAATGCAAAAGAGCTAAGATTGAAGTGCATGTTAGACATTCAACGAAGGCATATTCTCAGTGTTATTTTCACCCAACAGTCACTTCTGCCCACAAATCACCGATGGGTTATGGTTGCAGTTAATATTTTACGCCACACGCTGCCGTGTGCATAGGAGCACATTAGGGTTACTGCAAGGCATTCGGTTGAGCATATGCTGTATTCTTCATCAGTGTTAGAGCCCGCGCAACTTCGGAAAAATTTCGCAGCCTGTCTGCTCTTTCAGCAAGCAAATTTAACAATCACTATAATGCACATCTACATAGCTTTGCAGTTTTAACATTTTCCGAACCAGTCGGTGATTTTTACAGGTACTACTCTTTTCATATTTTGTCTTTAATGTCACTTTTTTCGCTTTCACTGAATGAAGCGTTTCTATAGTATCGCAATACAGGTTCGTTTAACACGGTCATGTAATAATTGAAAACTCAGTTTAGTGTAACACTGGCCGGGACAGAAATGACAGCACCAAAGTAAGTTTCTCCTATTTTGTTAAGCGCATGTCTACTAGCAAATTCCACAGCTGACTACTAAAAGAGTTTGCTCGATCGCACTGAAACACAGAAACAAGAGTGTGCAAATTGTCATATTTACATTTAGATGTGCAGTGCATTCGAAAAAGATTGGCTTCCATTAATTACGCAATGGAATCATGTCGCTGTCCACTATCACCTATGCTACCGATAAGATTTGACGCAATGCATTGAAATCTTTGACCTGCAATGGCAACCAAGCAATACCCAACCGATTTCGCACAGTCAGATTCGCTTACATATAAACTAATATATAAATTTGCTATAATGTACTAAAAACCCAATGCAGAAAAATAGACCGTGGTGGTTAGCGCAACATTGTGCAATGGTACGAATAGAAGGTATGTACTAAAAACCCAATGCAGAAAAATAGACCGTGGTGGTTAGCGCAACATTGTGCAATGGTACGAATAGAAGGTAAAGAATCTGAAGGTGTTCCCACCAGTTTCATTCAATTTATATCGGTTTATGCCAGCGAATTGTGAGTCCATTGGTCCTAATCGTTGGCTACACTGTAACAATAGAGGCGAACGGTTGGTTGAAGTGGAACTGCAAAGCAGCGAATCGCCGATAAAAAACATTGTCCCTGCGTTAAAGAGTCTGTAGAGTGATATTTGCATCACCAAATTAATTCAGGGCTGTTTTGTTCTATATTTGACGGCAGTGTGTAAACCCTTTATTTGAAGCACTTATAGGAGAATTTGCAGTACTCCTGATGTAAACTGTAGCAGCTGCATGTCATATCGCCGGGTTGCAGCCGCTAAGGTAAATGCACAACAGGCTGCACGGTACTGTTGGCTCATTTACCATTGCTACGTGGTAACATTGATTTGCACAAGGCGATGAATGGTCGTCTTGAAAACATCACCAATTCATTCGCATGACATGGTTTCGCCTTCTAACATGAGGTAGAGCTGCCTCCACCTTATAGAGCATCAATGTCAGTTGCCACTCGCGACCCTGAAAACACGTATTTTCCTGCAGTTATTTAGCAGACAAGGAAAGTATTTGAAATAAATGGATTGGGTTGAGGAATGTCGGTGCGTGTGGTGTCAACCGCACAATCGCTTGCTTAACTTGCCTTAAGATGCGGCAGCATGTTCTAAAAGACGTCGTTTTCTTATGCTCAACTTCGCAAACATAGGCACAAAAGCTCTTAATAGGACATGCAATCGTTTGAGAATCCCAAACTTAAAGACAGAGATTGGTGGATTTCTCTTACATCTTACTACTAAGGGCAGGTATGTAGATTTGTGTGGGCGATGGGTAAGCTTGTTGCAAATAAATGCGCGACAGATGTGCTCCTAAGAGGCTACGTCTTAGCGTGAAGGAATGAGGAAGACATTCGGCATTGACACCAGAGTATCGGTGTTAGATCCGCAAATCGACACGCCTTACAGAATAGTTATCTGACATTTTATGCCATTCCGAAGGGGAACTCTCGCGTTTCGACATTTACTGACAAATAGGTAGCACTTGGTTTGGCCTGGAGAAGGTCAGTTGGAGGTTACAGATTTTGAGGTAGTTTAGTTTCCACACCCTCAGCTGTGGCCAAAATAAGAACCAAAGTTCGAATTGGGTATAATATGCTCTATCTTTGCTTGGACACGAACTTGCGTTAGCAGATCTGGACCATTAAAGGATGACATCCTACAAAGTTAAGCCAAAGGGTGCATTTTAAAAATGATTAAGATGTGGCACTTTTCATGAGCTGTGGACCTGGTAAAACAAGGCCTGTACAAATGCACGCTTTTTTAGAAACACGGAAGAGCATTTATCTAGTATCGTTATTTAGGCATCCACATGCCTTAATGAGTCTGCTTAGGTGGTGCATTTTATCTACCATCCACAGGCACGTAAATAGCAGCCAATTTAGCATAACATGTCAATGATTTCACTCTACATTCCCTGCTGAATTACTTTAGCAAAATTTATAATCAAGAGTTCTTGTGATTGGACAAGTGATGATTGTTGTAGTTTTGTAGCATTTCATGGAACCCCATGCGGCAGAAACTTAAGCGCTTCTTTTAAACTCCAACACATGTCTCGAGGATTGGAATTGGCAGCGACGCTTCTTGCAAGGCACTTACCATGGCATAGGAAAAAATGTTTCACCCTCAGTTGCTAAGAGGTCAAAGGGAAGCTAAAGAAAGTACCTTGGTCATTCGTAAGCACGTACCTACTGCTATCAACTCCGGGGAAATAGATAGCCTCGCCATGCACGAGCGTTGCATTGAGCCATTTCTGCCTCAACAATGAAGTCAACTAGACCCTTTTAGAAGGCTTTAAGGTGGTCCCCATCAATCACATTTAAACCTGCTTTGCAGGTAAATCATTCAAACTGAAAGATGCTAAGTATACAAGTATAGGAGGAACACAATCGCGAATAATAAATTCAGATTCCCAGACCACCTAAACGGTTGGCACATTCGCTACCATATCAGGCCCGTTCCTCCAATACTGGTAACAGCAACACCACATTGCACCTACTTTTACAGATGCTTTTAGATTACACCGTAATCAGGAGCAGCACCACTCCTGATGAATACCTGTTTCGGTTCCATTTGGCTCTGCGAGCCCAAAAGAACAAAGCATCGGCGTTCGAGTTAACACAACTGAGCTCAAACCCAAATCGAAACGGGAATCACAACAGAAGACAGTGATGTGCGGCTGAATTGCCCAAGCAAGTTATTATGTAAATTTGAGCAAGTGGCAAGTCACCACGCATTCACACATTAGCACTTCATTTGGAAGGAATACACCTAATGAAGTCAATGGCTGGGCAGAGGTCAAGGAATTGCACAGAACCACAAGCGCCAAGTAGGTGAAGGAGTATTGGGACTACGTACAACTCACGAGCGCAACTCCTACACCAAAAGTCTGCAGTATTTCAGCTCCTAGCCTCAAATAAGAACGTGTCCACACTCGCATTGCCGCAAGATTCATCCCCGTGGGTATTTGCTTGGAGTGATTAGAAGAAACGCATTTCCCTCCTCTCAACCCACTCAATCACTTGCCTGTACGCACACTCCACCACCCTAACCTACCACTTCCACAGTGCTTGCATTTATACACACCCATTTCATTCCTCACCCTTCTCCTCACATACAACAACCAGTTGCGTCCTTCATCCTAACACTCATGCTCTCACCACTCACATCAGAGCTGTCTTTGTGCTTGCCTTGCTTCTACAATTCAGCTAATGATAATACGGTCATGGTGGAGTCCATCACTCCCTCGTCTTCCTTCAATCGACTCCACTGAATTTGCTCGCATCATACACATCCCTTTATTAGTCGACCTATTCCATTTCCCTTATCCCCCATTCAGGTAGCCAACTTACGTCACACAATTACTACTTCATATGCACTAGTACCCAAACCACAGGGACTAGACCACTTTGTAATGATGATCTACAACAGAACACTTTATTGCACTTTGCGCTGCGTCTTTTAGTTTGAAGGCCAACAACTGCTGAGTGCTTCGGGCTGTATGTGGAGTCACAGCAAATCTGTATGTGGAGTCACAGCAAACGGGCTAGTTGATCCCGCCTTGCTATGTGATTGCAGCTGACTGAGTAACAACTCACCACTTTTTGCCATGCGTTCAGTTTGGTTCTTTTATACCCGGATCCTCCCGCATCGCCAGTGTTTAAATCTAGTGCATGAATTTTAAATGCAGCCATTTTAACTAAACGTTTTTAATTACGCATAACTATCTGATTGCGCATTGCGGATTTGTGATGAGGCGATATATTTTTCTCAGCAGGCGATGGATCACTATGAGCGACATTCCGACATAGCCATAACTAGTGCTGCGTGGAAGCAGCAGACGGAGATGTGAAAAGATGAAAAGATTCGGCATTTTTGGTGCGTTTCGAAACTTAGAAAAGGGTTTATTTTCTTTGTCAATTGGCAATTAAAGGGTTTATTTTCTTTGTCAATTGGCAATCGGTACACAAATGCCTGGTAATATTGTGGAAAATTGACAAGATCCAGTGACATTAAGGCGGCTGACGACCTTGAATGAATCACTAAATTAAAGCGTTTAAACAGGGAATACTTAAACCTTAAATCATTCCTTTACACTAGCGGCAAAAGGTACTCATTTTTCCACTTTGCCACGCATTTGCCAGTGAGACTAACACGCTCAGATGAGGTACTGTGCAGCAGGCCAGCGTGAAATAAATTATGTAACCAGTGCCGAGAGGCAGAGCCGACATGTGATTTGGTGGCTCGATTAGAGCTATCCTATGGCGCTTAAGTTTGGAGGGTAGACCTTTGGTATACAGGACGTTGAAGAATCCGCCTGCAAGGTCTGCGGATCGACGTCGGGTTTACTTGATGCATAGGGTATTAGTGAAGCTGACCCCTTAGATGCTCCTTTGAACTGGTCGTGAGAAAACAGGAAAAGAAGGCGAAAGGCTCTGTCTGGGGAAGTTTCAAGTTCTTGACAAATCATCAAGCTGGGTTGTGCCACCATCTGTCTCCTTAACGGCAACGCCGTAGACGAATGTATTTTCTCATTTGTAGTAAATAGAGAGCATCAAATCCAGTCCTCGCTTAGCTCTTAATTTTAGGTCAGACTATTTAACCAAAATAATCAACGCAAAGTGTTCGCATAATCAGTGTAGCGTATTTGCTCTTTTGAAGTCGTCCTTTTAATTAGTCTTAGAGCAGTTGAGATCCATCGACACTGAATGGATTTGATTAGTCTAGAGGTCATCCTCGAGTACTCTTGAGGCAATTCAATGTTTTTACCTTCTAATATTTAATAAATTGTCTTTGTCATTTGTAACCTGAAATTGTTTATTTAAAGTACTCTAATAAAACGCCCAATTTAATTTAAGCTTGAAACTACCCTATGCGACTTTAGCTCAGGCAGTGGCTGCTAGCATTGGATATGTATGCAGCGGGCTACAGAAACAAACACTAATCAAGAGCACTCCGGCCACCGAAAGTCAGAAGAGTGCAAACGGAGAGCATGGATTGAGATCTTATTTTGTAGTCAGCCAAAGTTAAAGAACCACTGAAGTGTGAAGCGTTTAACCTAAACGAAGTACTCTTTCGCATGTTACACCCCGGCTTCAAGAGAAGTGAGAAGGGAGTGCTTGTACACATTTGTGGCCCCTATATACTCCCAAGTCCTATAGCTTAAGGTGTCAACTTTCCTCCTCTTTAATGCATGCACCGAAAAAGCGCGTAGACGCATGCTTAGCGCTGCTGACAGATGAGGTGACATATAGGGGTGGTAATGGACCACAGATGCACCTACATTTGCACTTGACTGCATTCATTGAGAACCCAGGCTACCTACACCAGCTGTTTTCTCTTCAAACTTAACATATCGACTGACAGATTTCCTTCCTTCTGCGGTTATCCTACTAAGTCTTCGACACAGGTGCGCGGTATGACATTTGCACACGAAGGAGAAGCAGTATCGTGGATCTCATTGTTCTCTGCCTCACAGAAGTTGACATTCCCATCTTCCTCATAAATACGACTTGTTTAAACATGATGCCCTTGCTCGGTATCAATAGAAGTTACTTCAAAACATGAGTCAGGCATTGCTCCTATATAAGCTCTGTGCTTTTCATCTCTGGATGCCGGGTTTTTGCTTCAACCATCAACACGGTGTGTTCAAATACGCACACACACGCCTCCTATACTCTCGTAAAAATATAACTTGGAGGTAATTTATCAGTTTGTGAGGAAATAAGAATCGTTCTCATCATTACACCCATTCGTTTACCCTCCGTTGCTTCAATGAACTGAACCGATAGACGAAATGCAGTCCACAGCAGGTTCTGGCAGCGGCGACGTTGAATCAGGCAAAATTATGCAGAAATTAGGACCTGAATGGCAGCATTAGGCACTGAAGCCCCAATGTGCTACAACGGGATGAGTGAAAATGCTAACTTACTGTCAGTATGGGGAGGAAAAGGCACTATTACACAGTCATGTCTAATAGGCCTCGCACATGAAAAGTGGTCAGCTGACACTAAAGGCTATTTCTTTTAAATGACAGGGAAAGGTTATTAGGCTTGCGCACCTAGTTTTGGTGCTGCTGAGGCAGGTGAGAACCCGGGTAAATAGGAAGCAAGGTGAAATTCTACAGGTAAAAATGCGTATCGCGAGACCAAATCTACTCATGACGTTGTTGCGAATCCGCAAACAGACCGAAAAAGTAGTCCACCAGTGTCGATCTTTTATTCAGGCAGGTTGACTGTCCTGGAATGGAACAAGTGTCCTCCCCGAAGAGGCCTAATTAAATGTGTGTCTGTCTCACGAGTTAATCCATCGTCCGATTCACTACCCAGCATTCATAACTATGTGCGCCAATTCGAAATGGGCCTAAAGTGTCTGAAGCAGACTGGATAAACCACTGTCATGGTATGCTGTGACGAAATGAGGGATAGAATTGATGACATGAACGTGATGGAGAGCCTTGATCACTAAAATAATGATGTACACTCAGTTTGACAGACTTGGCCCCCAAGTGCAGCATTATGTGGTGATAAAATGATCTAAGACCCTTTCAAAAAAACGCACTGCTAGTTTGTAGGTGCACCTTTTGGATAAAATAAAGAAACACCTTACACCAAAGATTTTACTCACTAGAATTTAGACATCAACGCGTCACTTCCAATTGAGGTGATTAGGAATTGACATGCTCAAACCTTGCAAAAGTTATTTTTTGGATAAGTGTCGATTCCGGCTGATTTTTTTAACTTTACTTGGGTGTTTAATACGAGTAAAACAGCAACCGAAGACTTTTGAATGCCAAAAAGTAACAAGTGGCAACTTTCTCTTATTTGCACAGACCTGCATTGAAATATGAGTGTAGCGTCCCGAGGCTCCCTTTAAGGTAAAAGAAGACGCAGTACTAGGGCAGAATATATATATATTCCGGGAACAAAGGGCTTGGGGGCTGTTGGCACGGCCCGGAGGCCGACCAACCGGCTAGAACAAGATGGCCGCCCAAGTGACCTACACCGGTAGTTCGAACAAACAAAGTATTGCAATGAGGATATCTTTCTCAAATATTTTTTACTATTTCAACGTTTAAAAGCAAAAATTGATACACTTCATTTTATTTGAAAGAACAGAAAGTGGGTTGCATCTATTTTAAACAATCCAAGGAATGCAATGTTTGGCGTATTAAAGAAGGTGGTGAAAGTACTATTCTGTTTGTAAAAAATTCAGGGTCTAGGTTTGGTAGCAATGAATAACAGGGTTTTGTAGTGGCGTATAGCTAGTCAGAATAATAGTACTGAAACCTTTCCCTCTAATGCAACTTGAACTCTTCTGAGAAAATGGACCCTATGAAAGAGACCAAAACTAGCCATTCAGAATGGAAAGTGGGAAGGAAGGGAATTACTGTCTTATCACCATCCGCAGCAGCAGCCTTGCTTTGCTACCACACGTAAAGCTTGCCATGGTTATACAAGCCTCATGTTCTCATGGGAGGTGGAGTAAACAGTTGAGAAACAGACGCATTCGCTAGTAGTGAACCAAGTGGTTAAGAAATCCGCACAGACTCCTTTGAGCATCCTTATGAGAGGCAGGGCCAAATAAAAGCCCGATCCCAAGCAGCTTTAAGGCGTGATTTTACCACTCAACTAATGCAGACTAATTGCACGATCGTGCAGCTTCAGTTCAATCAAACCGTCACATCTGAGCAAAGGATACGGCTCATTGAGACAGTTCAGGCACTCGAGACTTACTGAATTAAAAACTGGGTATTTTTCGCTAGGACGAAAAAATAGGCTACTTACAGTAAGATCTTCAGGCATCTTTTGCCATTATACGTGAATAACCAATATTGCTCAGGCCACTTTTTATTAATTGGACAGCTTTCACTTGGACATTTTGGGTTTCTCTCGATACAGAACAGCTTAAAGCCTTCAAGAAATGAAACTAAAGCTTTGTTTTCCAAGAACGAACAAAACGCCAATGCAGCTTGCTAAAATGTTCTTAGTTGATGCAGATACACAGAGAATGCTATGGAGGTGCCATTCAAGTGCTTGAGGTGTTGTATTAAATGTATCACTGAACCCACATCCACCATCATAACTACATACTGCTTGCCTCGCTGTGCTAAATAGTAAGTCTCATGTGCATGGCATCTAGCCGTACCACTGGAGGTCTTGCAAATGCCATTGCGTCAAACCAAGGCTAAGCAAAAGGAACTCCTCAGAGATGAATGCACGATTCTCACCGGAATTTCATGAGCCTTCAAACCGCTGCATTAAGTTCAGCAAAATGGAAGTAGAAACCGCTGCATTAAGTTCAGCAAAATGGAAGTAGAATGAACCGCATTGGATGGATAAGCTACCTAAGTTAGTGTAGTTGGGTCCTTTACAGTCAGCAAGGTGCAGATCGATCAAAGCACGTCAAAGGGGAGTCTTTAAATACTGCTTAAGAGATACAGCTAAGAATGGCATTATTAGGCGGTGTTTTTAGAGTTAAAATGCTTGCGCCAAAATGGACGTTCATAAATGGGGGAGCCAAAAGGGACACTGGCATGCTTCTTAAATGTAAGAATGTATGGATTCTGCTTCAAGTGTTACATGCTATGGTAAGATATTCAGCATTTAAAACTGTGAATTAGTCGTTACCAGAGTGCTGATCTGTCAGCATTGTGCATTCATTGCAAGCGCCGAAATTTCAATTGAATTTGAAGTTCACAAATTCAGCCCCTTTGCGAAAATACACGAGAAATCCAATCCTTTGCTGCTGAGACATGCATGCTCCGGGTTAGGTACTATTTGGGTGAGGTATAGCGGGGCCAAGGTTGTGTCCTCTCCGCTAACACTTAGTGACACCAGCCATCCATGTGAATCAGATATCTGAATGCGGCAAACAGTACACAGTTAATCCAGGTTGCGACCTGCCCAACATTTTGCCTTATTAAGACCTTTAGGACATAGCAATACAATATGTAAAAAACAGCTAAAACAAACTCAGCACACAGATTATCTGCATTTTGCTAACATTGGCAACACCGCATTACGCTGCAACAATTGTCGTACCCCATCGTCACAATTTGCCATTTGTCTCTCCTTTTAATTGGAGTGAACCAAGTTAGTGCACCTATTTTAAACTGTCGCATGGGAAGTCATGATTCCTAGTACCTGCTTAGATGCCCTTTATCCGAGTAACTAAGTCACCATCCTCCACATCTTGTAGACACTGCTGTGAATGATTACATCTCAAAATAAACTGATAGCCCTTGCTTCATTTCAATCGCTCTTGCATGCGACTTCTGTTGATGCTTTCTTACTGTTTGCACTCCACCGCACCATTGCATGCACATCTTCTTCTTACCATGCAAGGCCTCTCAAGTTTCCATTTTTGAAGGCAGCTCACCCAAAGCGCTCCATTTAAGTTGAACAACAAAGACGTTGCGATTCAGCTACTGTAAATCAACATGATGTGGTCTTTGTTTTACTTATGTCACTACTGATGATCGCTTTGACTGCCCAACCACAATTCTGCATGCAAAACGCACCAAAGAGGGCATCGTGGTAAGCTGCATTGCAAAGCTCAACTTTCTCTTCTTCTCGTCACCACCGGCTTGAGTGTTACAGTAACAAGAGATACTAACGGCTGATGGCTTTTGGGCCCACATTTTGGGTAATTGATGCGGTTGCCTTCTTCTAGATCAAGACGTGTTTCAGGGTTGTAAATGTGCAATGGAACGTGTGACAGCGCTCTGCTCTTTTATTAGTTTATTTAATCTCAGTAAGGTGGATCACTTGCGGCATGAATTACACCCTTTTGATGTTGTGGCTTAAAAGTGCCTTCCTATAAGTCCACGATGGGCAGATGTCACTTGAAACTAACGTTGTTGACATAAAATAGCAAAACGTCGTGCAAGTTAAAAAGAGAGCTTAAACTCTTTCCCAATCACTTAATTTTACAGTTTGCTCTTGAGAGCGACCAAGGTAACATAAGCTCAGTATTGATAAAATTGCGAGAGGAGCCGGACAAACTAGGCGAAACAATGAAACACGTGGGTACTACAAACTGCATAAACCAAAATCCGGTGTAAAAAAGCTTAATGGTTGTTGTGGCCATCCAGACACAATTAAGATGCAACTTCTGTCTAGAAAGTGTAACTCTCGTGTTGCTATGTGAGTAGTACACCAGGCCGTTTTATGCAAGATTCAAATTAACAGAATTCGGTAATACTCATCAAACTCGTTCTTTGGCTCAAACATAGGGAAGAGAATGAATCTGATCAGCAGACGCAGCTCTGTGATTAAAATACCTTTCAAGTAAATTAATGGCTCACATTCGTACCTTCGTGAAAAGCCTAGCGTCAAAAGGGTCTGTTCACTAGTTTGGTGGATTAAATATCTCGCGATAGGATGATAATTACGACAATTTTTAGAACACCCATAATCCTTCATTAGCCGTTTGGCAACTAGTTCTGTAACGTATCCATAAATGGCCTAAAACACCATACATCTGCATCTTTGCTGAAGCACTTAAAAGTGCTGATGGAAGCCAGAATGGCAGCGGGGGTAAAAGTAGCTAGTAAGAAAATTTTCCAGCAACTTTTGTTATTCCAGGGTGTTCTCATTGGCCCATGTAGCTAACGCTTACGATTTGTTGAGGTACACTGAACGTTGAGGTACACTGAACTGAGCTGAAGTAGCAGTGCTACTTCAAGCAATATATTTTTATAACAATAATGGTTCATGTATGGACAAGTCAAGTTTTCCTTATACGGTTGTAATTACGTTGTTAAATCACCTTTCATTTTTCAGTTAGAAGTGAGGACGGCTAAAAGACAATAATCATACAGCGGCAACGGGGCCAATTAGAATTAAAAGATTACCAACGAAGGCAGTCAGCCCGTGTCGGCAGCCATTAGAATTCGTCTAGAACTAACTCCACAACATGAATTTCGTAGGCTGTAAACGCCGCTTCTATCTCTCATGTCAAATTCAACGCGACCAAATTCCAGGCATCCATAAGTCCATTTGGTTGAACGGTCATTCACACGCAGCAATTTTCTAACCAAGACTGCTTGTGCTCAATGCTCATGCCCATCAAATTACTCTGCATCATCTGGTTACCTAAAATTATACCCCACCAAGAAAAGGCCAGTGAAATGCATTCGTTTTGGTTTTTGGTTGTACATCCAGGCTCCTCACTCCGGAAAAATAGGACTAAGAGTAAGGCAGCAACTTGAGATCAAAAAATGAACTCGAAATTTCTTTTATTTTCATTGCTGATCATCGTGACCATCTGTTGTTAAAATGGTTCCCCTTAAGGGTTACTGAGCTGAACATACACTTTGATTGTGTTTTGTTTGCACGCTGGTATGAGGATATAACAGTCACGGTGAGGCCAAGGCCATTCAGCTAGGTGCTCGTGCTGAGTGCCAAGATTCTCCAGTTTTACTATAGGAGATTGCCAAGATTCTCCAGTTTTACTATAGGAGATAATGCAAATATTTTCATTTGAGCAATGAATTTCGACTCACTTTCAGTTGGTCTCAATTTGCGTCCTTTGCTCTAGACTGGAGCATTTGTGAGGATAGTGGAAAGCAGTTTGGTGTAAAAGGGCAGCAGTACCTCGCGCGTGAGCTTAAAACCAACTTGGAAGGAAATGGGACGGGCGGGTGGTTTTCACTTTAAGGTGACTCTTACTTCGTTTACACGCACACACGTACAGACACGGGATGCTTCCTGTGGTTAGCGCAGCACGAGTGCACAATCTAGACTGGAGCATTTGTGAGGATAGTGGAAAGCAGTTTGGTGTAAAAGGGCAGCAGTACCTCGCGCGTGAGCTTAAAACCAACTTGGAAGGAATTGGGACGGGCGGGTGGTTTTCACTTTAAGGTGACTCTTACTTCGACACGCATCGTTTACACGCACACACGCACAGACGGGATACTTCCTGTGGTTAGCGCAGCACGAGTGCACAAGAAGAAAAGAACGATGTGCAAAACTAATAAATGCATGCGTCTCACTCATGACGTAAAAGCATATCATCGTCAATGCCTCTGTGTACATGGAAGTGTCTCAGGGTTCAAGTCAACCCGACAAATCCTTCCATCTGCATGTGTGCCAATACCATCTGCAGCATTATGAAATTTGATTCGCTTCCTCGAGTCCAGCAGCACTGCTCTGGCCTTTCTCCACCTCCACACTAATTTCAAATGTTTTTTTAATTAGCCTTAGCAAGACCCAGTGATGCCTCGAAGTCGACTGAATTGAACACCAGTTAAATCACACTGCAGCCTACACCAGAGTGGTGAACATTTGCACGGGATGTGAGACAATGATGGACACAGTTAAGCAAATTAGCCATCAAGATTGATGACGGCTATTTTGCGTAGCTAATGGAGTAAATTAACTGGCAAAAATTTAAGTTTATCCCTCGTTGGCACATAGGAGCAAAAAAAGTGCTCCACGAGAGGCTCAATTCATAACGCTACGAGAGGCTCAATTCATAAATCTCCCAATTTTGCTAATGAAATCAGCACACCCAACAGGAGGACACTTCACTGGAAGACCGGTGTAAATAATAGTACAGATGTTCAATTATTCATTAAGTGGTTGCAAGCGATAATCAGGAATGATAGCACACGTTGCGTGTTTGCTGGCTACTATCACTGCTACGACCATCTCCACGGCTGCGCACATTGTGGCACCACCTCACATGACCGAGCACACGGTGTCCAACATTGTGGCTTCTGCACGGGCCACACTGTCCAATTCTGACTGCATTGTGAACCCTTCACTACTTCGTCCCACGGTGCCCACTTCCACGAATAGGAACCCGGCCAACATCCCAAGCCCATTTCTTTGACTGCCCTTGTCTTCTTTAAAACTGGCTTGTGTTCTGACGTGTGTCTGCTTATATGCTAGTCGCCTTGTCCCCACTTGTTCTGCGTGATGCATGCGCTCATTGTACCTTTGTTCTACATCCGTGTTTGCCGATCTGCAACAATGCTCTCGCGACTCGACCAGTTCAGGTGATGTTTTGAGTGATTTCTAACCTGTGAGTTGCATGGGATTGACCTAATACAATGGCTTCCTTTTAGCCGCAAAGGCTAATGCAAAATCAAGCAAACCTTGTAACGCATGGTGGCTGGCCTTGCCAGTGTACAGATCATGGAGTGCAAACTGGCACCGCACTCTATCGAACCACTAAACCTGACTCATTTATGCTCCATTTCTACCTGCGTTAAAAGAGAATGACCTAATGGCTTCAATCGCTTTCTCGAATGTAGGCAATTTCTCGCCACAAACCATCTTTAGACTGATTTTTATGCCAGAATATTGGCAAGTTTTCTTACACTGTTACACCAAACAATCACAGTCCAGGTCAAGTTACATAACACATATGTAATTATGACTATAGAGACAGTAATCTAGAGAAACATAAGCCCATGCAGGTTGACAAACAAGCCAATTTTCTAACAACTGTCTTCTTCCAGTCCTGCATACTGCGGGATTTGGCCCAGCAGGCAAACAGTTTTGATCCAATAGCTGCAGCTGTAAAATTTCAGAACTCAATGCCCTGCTGAATACTTGGAGTAGCGAAGTTGACTTCTAGATGCCATCACTTTCACACAGAACGTCCCACTTTACTCTCCATTTCACTCATCTGCATTTGTGCAGATCCGCAACTGCACCTATGCGCTTTCGGCTAGCATCCTTACTGAGGCAATCAGTCAGACGCATCGCGTTATGAGTGGAGGCAGTAAATTGTCCACCATCTCCTTTATCAGCAAGTATCAGTATGCCGTCTTTTGATTACTAATTATGTCACAACTTGTCACTGGTATAAGGGTAACGCTCAGCATACATCACTAAATAAGTGCATAAAATTGCCATTTCCAATGAACCCACAACTGCTGGCTAGTTTTTGAAAAAAATAGGGCAAAAATAACAAACAATAATCGACTTTTAATTTTTTTAAATACATTACTGCAGGTGACCTAACTGCATAAGTTTTAGAAGCACACATTGGTTGTTGCACCCTTATTCCGGATTAGGGTGTGCATAAATTCGTTGTAGGACTATCAAATTATCAGCAGCGAGCAAATTTGTGGGGCGACTTGGGGTAATTGTTGAAATTTTGGTGATATATCTTCCTAATGTACAGGGATTATGCAAGTATTCATGAGATTGTATGGCGATGCCCCAACTCTAAGCAATCACGTAGGTGCTTAACAANTATCTTCCTAATGTACAGGGATTATGCAAGTATTCATGAGATTGTATGGCGATGCCCCAACTCTAAGCAATCACGTAGGTGCTTAACAATGACGACGCCTTTTCTACATTTGAATTATTATCGACCACGATTCCACGCACAAGCCACCATACAATCAGATGAGATGCGAAAGCGGTGGCCTCCTTCGCTTCTGACACAGACATATCAACAGCCACCGACGCTACAACAAGCGCATCGCCATTGCATGAGACACTACCTCTTTTCCTCACGAGGCCGTAAATCAAAGTGATTGCAACAACAACTATAATACCAATAACAATGGCCGAGAATTGCACGTGGATTAACACTAGTAGCACCCCACTCGACTACAATCCAAAGACCAGCCAATATTACTGTAGCTCCCAAAGCGCAACTTCGCAACTCCTAGTTTTACTTTGTTTATGCAAGGTGGCTAAAGCAAACATTCCTCTAAGCCAACTTATGTGAAATTAAAGCACTTAAGCAGCGAAATCTTGACAGTTAAGTCGTTTGAGCAACCAACAAAACTAACGTGCGCTTTATTTTGCTGTAATATTCAGCCCCGTGTTGTGGCCGTATTTTATTTAGCTTCTTGCGTGGATTGACTTAGAGGAGCTTAACTTTGTTTACCGAAATGGTTGCAATTCTAACTGTTGACACTGTGCCTACAAATCTAATTACATTTAACGCAAAATTCTTTTGTGTCACTGGGAATTCCCATCAGTAGCCATACTCAACTATATATTTCAATCCCGAAATTAAGCTCGCGAAGACGCGTTGCGCCTAACCCACGGCAATGCATCGGTTTATATTATAATTAATTATGCAGCATCACCTCCACTGAATGTTTCTACTTTTCATGTAACTGCATTTCATTCATAGTATTTTGTTGACTAACCCCAGCCTAGAGCTCAGTCACCACGTGTGACATGAATAATTGGCAGAGAGCCATCAGTTTATCACTATCACATATTACCTATGCAACAAATGTCATGCATTGTCTTCTTACATTCAGTTTTACGCAGGTCCAATAAATGCTTTCCTAGCCCTCCGTCTACCTTTAAACTGTGAGGTGGTTACAGGAAATAAAGTCGGAGCTCACCTCCACCTTGTTATTGTCGGGCCCGTAGCTAAACTCCTCTCTCATATTGTACGACATAAATACCGCCGCTATCACCGAGTTCATTTTCGATCGGGCAAGGAGTCAAATATTTCTGATCCATTTAAGTCTTAAGTGTGATACTTATTGTCGAAAATAATCTGTTGACAGATGAATGTGGATGTTGTGGTTTTTGGGTATTAAGTTCATTTTAGCTACCATGAGGTGTTCGTGAATTATGGTTATTACGAATTGGGAATGGCAGTACCTATGCACAGCTTGACGGCGCTCCCTTGTTGCATCTACTCCCATTAGTAATTCTATTTACAGCATAAGGCATTATCAACAGTGTTTAATGTGTTTGAATGATGCCCCCATTTGCTTACAGCGCATTAAAGCTACTTAAATGATCAACTCATTCAAATCGAGGATAATCGGTGCGCTTATAGCTGGGTCAGCCCTTCTTCATAGACCGTAGGTTTGTAGTACTATTTTAAATTGACAAAATGACAGAAAAACGGGAATTTGCTTAATGACTGTATTGCCTATTTTACTAGACTTCGCCTCTTTTGCTCCTAGTGCATGCATGCAGGAGTCATACCGCAAGTTATTAACACGAAATCTCATAAGCTAACATGATTATTTAGCATTCTTACAGATCCGCCTTTAGGTGTGAACGATTTACATTTCTGTGGTGCAGGTAGGGCTAAAGTTCTTTCGTATATTTTGCGAATTTAGTTTAACGAACGAGTGGATAGCGAATCAAACGATGTGGTGCCCCGAATATTTGACAATGACCAACTGCTGAAATATTTCAGTCAGCATATTTCGTTGCGTTTCATAAAGCCTTCTCCTTGTTCTCGTTCTTTTCTTTGTGCCGGGACATTAGCAGCATCATTCGACTGCATTTGTTTATCTCTCATACCCTCCACATTATAGGGAAACGCATTTGGTTACGCTATTTCCCAACTACTAAAAAGTTATACACATCTGTGTGAGATTTGATCTGCAACTCAATTAATAACGGTACGATGACACGCAATTCACACTTCAGCATTACCGTAGCTACGATAATACTAATTTCTTGCGTGACGGAAAAGGTTTTCGGCAGTTACCTGTAGAGCTTCAACATGGCTACAATTTGGAAGCTGATGTATTTTAGCACTGACTCCTCTCCTACTTGCACAGTGTAAGGAAAAGTATCCAAGATCCAACTAGGCGATTAGGACATCGGCCTACTTGCTCTGCCTTCCATTCACTGAAGCATTTCGTGACAAGCGAATATTATGTCACACTAGGTAACAAAGGAGCCGAAAGAAATCTAGCTGCCTTTATGACAGTGAATAAAAACTTGGTGCAAATACGATGTTGAATGATGCCACAGCACCATAAGACCATTCGCTGATACTTTGCTTGCTATAATTTTAGCAATACAACTT
This sequence comes from Taenia saginata, assembly GCA_001693075.2. Classification (NCBI taxonomy): domain Eukaryota; kingdom Metazoa; phylum Platyhelminthes; class Cestoda; order Cyclophyllidea; family Taeniidae; genus Taenia; species Taenia saginata. The sequence goes on from LWMK02000659.1 coordinate 34,505, forward strand.
GCCGCTTTGAGTAGTGCCACGGTTTTACGCTCCGATTCAAAAGTGGGGTGAGAAAGATGAATAGTGATGTAGGATAAAATGTAGTAAGAGATAATCCTCCACATAGGGTAATGTTAAATTTATCAGACCATCTTGTTGCAGTGGTGCTCTTTATTTTGCAGGTATGTTTGAAGGAGTACCAAGAAAAGTAGTCATTTAAAAGTGGTTTTAATTTGTTTACCATACCAAAATGCCTCGGCCCCAACATTTATTTCATCCACTTAGCATTAAAATGGATGAGTACCACGAGCTATGCACACCCATCTCATCAAACTTATACATTTTGAGGAATATTTTAATGGTAATAAAAACCGTACCAAATTTAAAAACATTGAAGGTGGACTTAAATAAATTATTTGCACGTCTGTATGCTGCGATCTTTGAGCAGTGAGAATTATTTGGTGCAGTACAATAGAAAAGGCTTATCAAATATTAAAAGCCGCATCGGAAGTAAGGTAGAGAACTCACTATTTCCGAAGCAAAATTGCATTGGCTACAATCAAGAACTTGACAAACATTTATGACTTCTTTATCTTATATTTGTTGCAACGATTCAGTAGATTTGAATCCATGCGGAGAAAATATGATAGTTCTTTTAGTCGAGAATCCAAATTGGCTTGTTTGTCAACCTGCATGGGCTTATGTTTCTCTAGATTACTGTCTCTATAGTCATAATTACATATGTGTTATGTAACTTGACCTGGACTGTGATTGTTTGGTGTAACAGTGTATAAGACTCGGTGTAATAGGTTGTAGAGTTATAAATCTTGCCAATATTCTGGCATAAAAATCAGTCTAAAGATGGTTTGTGGCGAGAAATTGCCTACATTCGAGAAAGCGATTGAAGCCATTAGGTCATTCTCTTTTAACGCAGGTAGAAATGGAGCATAAATGAGTCAGGTTTAGTGGTTCGATAGAGTGCGGTGCCAGTTTGCACTCCATGATCTGTACACTGGCAAGGCCAGCCACCATGCGTTACAAGGTTTGCTTGATTTTGCATTAGCCTTTGCGGCTAAAAGGAAGCCATTGTATTAGGTCAATCCCATGCAACTCACAGGTTAGAAATCACTCAAAACATCACCTGAACTGGTCGAGTCGCGAGAGCATTGTTGCAGATCGGCAAACACGGATGTAGAACAAAGGTACAATGAGCGCATGCATCACGCAGAACAAGTGGGGACAAGGCGACTAGCATATAAGCAGACACACGTCAGAACACAAGCCAGTTTTAAAGAAGACAAGGGCAGTCAAAGAAATGGGCTTGGGATGTTGGCCGGGTTCCTATTCGTGGAAGTGGGCACCGTGGGACGAAGTAGTGAAGGGTTCACAATGCAGTCAGAATTGGACAGTGTGGCCCGTGCAGAAGCCACAATGTTGGACACCGTGTGCTCGGTCATGTGAGGTGGTGCCACAATGTGCGCAGCCGT
>LWMK02000660.1:3549-35945 GCA_001693075.2 Taenia saginata
CGCTAGCGAAGAAGGACAAAATGAAGTGGGAAGTACCTTCTGAGGAAGGCGAGCCCGATGACAATACTGGATTGGATGGAGACGCCGTCGACGATGAAGATGAAAGTGACAGGTATGGTGCTGGCCAGTGCGACGTCAGCGGCAAAGACGATAGACGTGATAGGGATGATGACGATGATGATGGGGGTCGGCAAAGAAATGGGAGAGGAGGAGATCGTCGATATGTGAGAGGTGATGAATGTGCAAGAAACGAGAGTGATAATGAGGATGAAGGCGTTGACGGTGACGACGACGACAATGGAGGAGGAAGATACCAGAGGAAGAGAAGAAGCGGAGGTCGTGGAGATGATGAAGATCAAGATGACAGTGATGCGGATGACGATGATGGCTGTGAGGACATGCTAAGGCGACATCGCCGCCGCTACGCCTAAGGTGATTGTTGTAACTGTGGGGATGGACCCTTTGATCTGGTCCAAGTCGACGTCAGACGATGCCACCTTTTCTCTCTTATCAGAGAGCCAACTATTTTCAGCCACTTCCTTCTCATAATAATAAAGCTCATCCTTCAGAATGCTACAAGGCTCCTCGTTTTAGTCGGTCATTCTGGACAGTCACTGGGGAAGGGAATGAGGGAGGGGAAGGGGGAGGGGAAGAAGAAGGAAATCTCCACCATCGATATCCACCTGTTAATTGATTGACCGCTGACCATCTCCTTGTGGATTCCAAAGGGGAGGCTGAGGAGCACTGCTGTAACTGATACCAATGAGTCTCACAGGCCACCCACACTACGTCACAAAATGCCCCACCGATTGACCTGAAGACTGGATACTGTTGGGGGTAGTTTTGTGCTTCTAAGTTCCCCTCTGCGAAAAGGACCTACTGTCGATGGGGTCTGCGACTACCTGAAGACGTGTGCTGTTACAATTTTGATGATAATATTCCTTGTCTGTGCCTCTCCCCGTTTAGTCTATTCGTTCACCACCTGTCCTCTGAAGAGGCAACGTGTCTTTGTGGTGGTCTCTGAAATCTACCTGTTTAGTCAAACCGACACAGTGGGTGGATGTATAAAAGGAAGTAACTGCTTGAGGAGTCGTTAAGTTGAGTCGAAAATTGCCTGTGAATCAGGTGGAACCTTCACGGTAGATATGAGGCAACGTTAGGTCACCTCTAGGTCACATATCTCAATCCCTCCTCTTCTCATCTTTGTCCTCCATCCACCCACCATTACATGCGAAAGAATGTGCTTTTTCACTTCAACGCATCCATCCATTTTAAATGCCTTCCATTCACCTCTTTTCATGGAAACATTACTGTGTGGAAATTTTCTTTCTTTATAAGCCATATCTCACTGCATCCACTTCATTCACCAGTAACTTTCCTCCAGTCCTTTCTCTCACCACTAATATTTTAATACGATGTGACTCACTTTTGAAAAGACAGAGGGAAAATGAGGAGTTTGACCCACCTTTATACTGCCTTCGCAATTGCATTACTGAGAGGTAAACGGTCACCTCATATCGTTGATGCAATTGGCAACCTAATACCTATACAACCGCGTGAATCGACTGCTAGTGTCTTTCATAAACAGGCACAATTCGTCCTTGCATTTTTATTTTAAGTGGGCCATTGTCTGCCTATATCTCTTTCATCAAGCAGTAGCTTCACTTTCTTGCGAACACTGAGGAGAACCCTGGAACTATCCGCATCACGACCCACCATAAATCCACGCACGAGCGTTTACGATGTGTGTGTAGACGACAGCTGACTGGATGGTGGGGAGAGCGGATGATGCTAGTCTGGTAGCCTTGCGGTGGTTTGACTGGTCCTAACTCAAGACGACTGCTAGGCCACCCGCCATCGACAATGACCAATCGGAGTTTGGGAGGGCAGGCACAGACAAGGGATTTTCTCATCAAAATTGCAACAGCACACGTCTTCAGGTAGTCGCAGACCCCATCGACAGTAGGTCCTTTTCGCAGAGGGGAACTTAGAAGCACAAAACTACCCCCAACAGTATCCAGTCTTCAGGTCAATCGGTGGGGCATTTTGTGACGTAGTGTGGGTGGCCTGTGAGACTCATTGGTATCAGTTACAGCAGTGCTCCTCAGCCTCCCCTTTGGAATCCACAAGGAGGTGGTCAGCGATCGATCAATTAACAGGTGGATATCGATGGTGGAGATTTCCCTCCCCTTCCCCTCCTTCTTCCCCTCCCCCTTCCCCTCCCTCATTCCCTTCCCCAGTGACTGTCCAGAATGACCGACTAAAACGAGGAGCCTTGTAGCATTCTAAAGGATGAGCTTTATTATTATGAGAAGGAAGTGGCTGAAAATAGTTGGCTCTCTGATAAGAGAGAAAAGGTGGGATTGTCTGACGTCGACTTGGACCAGATCAAAGGGTGCATCCCCACAGTTACAACAATCACCTTAGGCGTAGCGGCGGCGATGTCGCCTTAGCATGTCCTCACAGCCATCATCGTCATCCGCATCACTGTCATCTTGATCTTCATCATCTCCACGACCTCCGCTTCTTCTCTTCCTCTGGTATCTTCCTCCTCCATTGTCGTCGTCGTCACCGTCAACGCCTTCATCCTCATTATCACTCTCGTTTCTTGCACATTCATCACCTCTCACATATCGACGATCCCCTCCTCTCCCATTTCTTTGCCGACCCCCATCATCATCGTCATCACCCCTATCACGTCTATCGTCTTTGCCGCTGACGTCGCACTGGCCAGCACCATACCTGTCACTTTCATCTTCATCGTCGACGGCGTCTCCATCCAATCCAGTATTGTCATCGGGCTCGCCTTCCTCAGAAGGTACTTCCCACTTCATTTTGTCCTTCTTCGCTAGCGATACAGCTTGTAGACCAACTGCCAACAGGACCAGTATGGCCATGCCAATGCAGAAGCGAGTAGCTTGCATGGTTGTGTGGACTTGTTATAAGAAGCAGACGTTTCAGTCTAGGATTTTATGCTGTGGTAATGACCTTCAGCATCTGCTAATCAACCGCGAACTGGACGCGGACGCCGCCAGAACATGTGGTAGGATTGCGCTCATGCATCTAAGGGTTCATATGACACGCAAACGGCACGAAAGTTCACCCAGCTGGCGGCGTCGCTGGCCTCAATTACTGACAGTTCAAAGCATCTCTCGGTGCAGTGTTTCTCTGCTCTGCAACAGTGAGTCGATGCCTCCCTCATGTGGTCGAGGATTCCGCGAGACAGCCTCCCTCCACCATAGTTCTCTCTGTAACTGACGTGGAATAAATGAAAGTTTGATGACGTAGTGCTCCTCATCCCCCAGTCGACTATGAGGAGAGCGAGCACAGGAAGGTAGGTGTTTGTTTCAATTCACAACTCAAATGCGAGGACCTCACAGCTTTCCAACGTCACCTTGAATCTGAGAAGCAGTTATTAGTTTCAGCACCGAATATACGGAAATGCCGGAAGCAGACCCAATCCTGACAGTGGGGTGACCGGTCCCTTCACAGCCGGCCCAGCCATGTCTACAACCACTGGTGCTTTCTGTCAGCGAACAGCAGACCTGCCTTCTTCAGCAATGTCACAAGACATTGTGTCGAAGGGAGTGGGAGATGAGTTGAATATTCTCGTGTGTTAAATATTAACCAGCCTTTAAGTGACTTCTACAGCTCAAACCACCTTGAACGGACGAGTTAGATCGGGTAATCAAAACAGTTCATTGCAGTACGCTTAACAAAGGCAAGCAAAATCCACAGAAGGAAGTGTTGTGGCTGAAGTAAAACGACTACCGGGAGAGCTTGAGAGAGCGGTAGAAAGAGAGAGGAGGAGGAAGAGGAGGAGGGGGAGGAGGAGGAGGAGGAGGAGGAGGAGAAGTAGGAGGAGGAGTAAGAGTAAGTGGAGCGGAGAGGAGGACTAGGGGGAAGGAGTAGGAGGAGGACTCAATGCTGCACAAAGCCACCAAGCTCGTATATCTTTCATCTTGATGGCCTGGCCTCAGTCCACCTGATCTGCTCCCAAAGTGACGTTCGGTTATTCGGCCTACCAACGCGTCCACTGGACGGAGGCAGAAATGGCAGAGACAACTATTTTGTAGTTGTTGGGGGTTTATTCCTGCGATAATTGTGACCAACTAACAACACAGGGGTCTTGTGTGTCCTCTAGTCTCCCACGCTACCGGTGCCAATGGAGTAGAATTGTAGAGGCCTTGCTCCACCCACAAGGCACAGTGATTACATAAATTGTAGAGGNGGACGGTGAAATACTGGAGGGAAATTACTGGCATATGAATCATATGCATTGCAATCTGGCGAGAAAAGTGATAAAACAGCACAATACTTTATATGCTGAGAGATGTGAATTGAAAGTAGATCAATAGGAATGGATGTGTGGAAACACGATACACACTAGGTTGAATGGAATGGTGGATTGATGCAAGACAAAGCAGAGGTGGGGAGCGACTGAGATAAAATCCCCATGGGTGGCCTACGGAGGCGTATGTGCATAAGGCATGTGATGTGTGCGCAATAGCAATTGTTGGCATGCTTGTCTGCCTCTCACCACAGTGCCCAGAAGTCACAGAGTTGGCACCCATCCACTCACAACTCCACCCATTAAACAAGCGCTTCACTCCTTACTGATTTAACCATTCCTCCTTTTCATATCTTATCCATTCTTCCACCACTCCAGAATTCGTGGGCGATTGGACCATGAACGATGGTGCGAGAAGATTTTTGTAGACGGTGAAATACTGGAGGGAAATTACTGGCATTTGTCCATTTATCCATCCTTATATCCATTCATCTGTCCCTTCTATGCATCACTCACGTGCTCAAGTCACCAGCTACACCTGCATGGAATTAATTGCCAGTAGACCCACAGATATGAACTCAGCTCTAATGCAGAAATCCTCACACCAAATGGGAGTTCGATCACTCAAATCCCTTACATTCTCCTAATTCATGCACCAGATATCTAACCAATCCATTGGATATCACGGTGCCACGTGGATTTGACAATTCTCTCATGAAAATACATAATCTCACTAGAATGCTGAAGATGCTGTCTGCAACAACAGTGAAAATTTTGATCGGGCCTCCCAGCTCACACACTTTACGACTATGCCCTTGTCCTTTTTGAATACCACACTTCCACTTGTCGCAATCAAATGGCACACGAAAGTTGAAGCCCAGCAACTTGAAATTTGGGGCCTACCAACATTGACTTTATAAAGAAAGCATTGGTATTTACTAAACGCAAGTATTCTCAGCAAATTTCATGTAATAATGCAAGATATGCTTCGTTTGAATAACACATATATTTGATTTAATTAATGAAGGAGGTATTTTGACATCGTGTTTAGGGCGAAGTCCGTGTTTTCTTGTTAGAACCATCTCAATCTCCACCTAAAACAGTGCTAAAATATTTGCAGTGGGTGCTGCGTGTAATGTGTTGCAGTTAACCCGCTGCAATTAAATTGTATTTAAAAGAGGCTGATCATGTAACCGGCTCGATCTCAACGAGGTCAGGGCTCTTCCACGAATGTAGTCTGCTGGAAATGTGAGGCAGCGGCAAGCTAATCCCCTCTACGCGATTATTAGCACGGGTTTTCCTCCTCGCCATTCAAAGCCAAATAACTTGAGAAAATGCAGCGTGGCTTGAATCGACAAGTCTTGTGTTTCTTTCAGGTACATAAAGAGCGTTGGATATTGGTGACTCGCTTACCTCAAAACCTGCTAAATGGGAGCACAATGACAGTAAGTCAGATGAGGCATTAAAGCACACAAAGAAAGCGTACGCAAGAGATGGCAATCTATCCTACAACGCCTACCTACTAAACCTAGTAGCACGTTTGGAAGGCGAGAGAAGGTGAGAGATATTTGTGGCTTGCAAAAAGCTCTTGTTTTCTAATATCAACAAAATTCTGAACATTGTTCCACTTCTTCTGTCAGGTCGTCAATTTAGTCTAGCATTGTGATAACGACTGAACTCAACTGAGAACTTGGTGTCGTCGCATATGCGTGCCACATAGCAAGCAATGAACACAACAAAACAACACAGCGGTCCAATAAAGCCAGTGTACTTGCCCAGTGTCAACCCGACGAATTCGCCAATCTTCCAGGCGCCTTGGATGTGTGGCGGATCCGCAGCTGCTCCTTTCTTCAGTGCAAACGCTCGCTGTTGGGCTTTCAACAACCCAACTCGCTACAACCCCATCAACGTGTGCGCATAAGTTGTCATAGAAGAAGCTTCTGTTGTTAGTGGGTGATTGGTGGGCTGGATGCCTGGATTATTGGGATGAAAATGTCGGTGAAAGTAAATGGTGGTTCTGTAGGTGAGGTCCCACGTCTCTGGCTGGATAAACTGAAGAAGAAATGGCGTTTCTGTAGGTACTTGTAGGAGACTCTTGCCTAATTAACCAATGTAGCAGGCGTTCACGCATTCACTGCTATCAATGCCACCACCAAACCCATGGTCTCCACAACAAAGTGTGCAGCTGCAAATGGCCCACTCTCATTAGCTAGCCAAATAAGCGTTTGTTATCGCCTGCTCAGAGGCCAATATAATCTGCAGTAGACATCCACGCATTCACTGCTATCAACGCCACCACCCACCGCACCCATCGTCTCCACAACAAAGTGTGCAGCTGCAAGTGGCCCACTCTCCTCAACTAGCTAAATTGACCTTTGTTATCGCCTACTCAGAGGCCAACAATCTGCAACCACGTGTTTTGTACGCTTTCAGGGTGGTCAAGACCTCCGCTTCGGAATGAAGGCGGCATGCTACCCTCCTTCATCGTGCACTCACGCTCAAGAAGCACTTTTTTGCATTCAGGATGGTGCGGACTCCCGCTTTTGAATGAACGCGGCATGCTACCCTCCTTCATCGTGCACTCACGCTCAAGAAAATAATTGCGGTACCTGCAGAAGTTAGAGAGAAGCAGCACAGTCCCGAACGATAATATGAACCGCAGGCTACTTCTCAGCACCCAAAGCTTGGAAGCCTAGAGGGACGGAAACTAGAGATCATAACACTGACCTCTCTGAGATTGGAGAGATTACATTCTCAACCTACTTCAATAATTCCCTTAGTTTCAGTAGATTAACAACAAATTAATGTTCGCTTCCTTAGCAGGATGCAATTCAACTCTGTTCTGAACGTATCCTATATTGGTTTCAACAGGCAAGCATAGATTTTGCATCAATTTAATGTAAAAGTAAGTCTTTATCGTTTTAATTGCCACATGTGTCCCATCCACAGCGCTTCACACTCACTTCAATGTTGTCCCTACAATGCTCTATTTGAATGACATGCTAATGATGTAAAAGCTCTGATCGTCTACCTTTGGAAGTGATACCGATGCTGAGAGGGGAGGTGGATGCGGTCTTGACACCATCCCTGCTCCTGTAGGGTGGAGCTCAAAATGCACAAGACTTCTACTTAGGAACAATTTGAAGGTCCAGACACAGGGCATAGCTTGGCTTACGAGGAAGCAATTAATGGAGACAAATCGTCCCTTTCTTCTCTCGTCCAGCTAATTATGGAAGCCCTTCTAGTTTGAAAAGCGATGTTGGGCGCAGAAGCGAGCAGTGTTATCAAGCCCTGAACGTGTCAATGCTACTAAAATGACAAGGCCATAATGAGCGTAAAATTTCGCAAACAAACAGAAAGAGGTGGGCTTTCGAACGCATTATACTTTGGTTAAATATATGGGCATCCGCGAGGTGAGCGCGTCGATACTGCTGAAATGCATGCAATCTACTACTGCCAATTTTCGGTTTGAATGAAAGATGTTCTTTCCACTCCTTCCACGCACACACAAAAAACATACCGCCAGTCAATCCTCTATCGCAGACTAATGGTGCCTTACCACCTCCCTATTAAGTCAAGGTACCGCATAGACGCCTAATGGCCTGTTCACCACATTGGAGGCATCACCGCGACCGCTCAAGCATGCTCCGATGTGACGATAACACTACCACTGGCAGCAATTCCTCTTGTTTCTCAAAACTGGATCTGCGTCGAGCATTTCTGTGCTTTTCGAAACCTTCCCGATATTCTGGCACTGTCATCAACCCTTCATTCGACTCCATGTCATTTACAGATGCNAATTGCATAGTACTTCACTGCTGCTTACTTAGCAATANTCTAGATCTTCCATTGATAGCGACACCGAAGCATCACTTGCATAAACTGCAGAGAAATGTCAAAAGAATTCATTGAAAGTTGGAAGGTGAGGAGTGTACACAGCCTGTGCATTCGCCTTTGCTTTGTATTGGCTGTTATTGTTAACATTGGATCTGCNCTCCATAAACTGCGGAGAAATGTCAAGAGCATTCATTGAAAGTTGGAAGGTGAGGAGTGTACACGGCCTGTGCATTCGCCTTTGCTTTGTGTTAGCTGTTAGTGCTAACGTTGGACCCGCCGAAGTGACGGAAGGACTCGTGTGGGNTTATAGGAGGGATGCAGTGATATGCCAATGGGTCGGACCATCAATGACGCCAATTGCGTGAACTTTTGTGATGTTTACGCGCGCCACATGATCATTAACATCAGGCGTGATTTGGTTCGCCCACTGCCTTCACCTGCTTTGTGCCCTTCTTTCTTGCCTCAGGCCTACCCGTAAAGGGGTGGGATTGCTGTGCCATAATTGGCGCCTACGTTGGGACTGTTGTCCAGTGAAAATCGGTTTGTTGTCTGACTTGAACTAAATGAGTGGAAGGGATGCAGAAGTTGATGGTGGAGACGATGGGAGAAGAAACCACAGAAAGTATATGAAAACAACTTGGGCAAGGAATTGGAACGCGTCGTGTGGTTCCTGCCGTATGACTTCAGTAGCACGCTTCATTGTGTATATGGATGCAGATGGGCGACAGACGAGAGCGGCGTGTGCATTAAAGACATTGGGAACGATGAGCAAATGCGCGATGTTGGTAAGTCGGTCAAATGGTAGGTGCGCTTTGAAGGCAGCAAAGAATGGCTCAAATGACCATCACGAAAGGTAAGTCTCAAAACATTCTAAAGGGCAAATTTATTTATGGAGAAGAGCTACCCTAATGAAAATTGAATTTTTGGTAAGGGAGAAACAAGTGCATCTTCTGACGTTGACTTAGTTCTTGTCAAAGTGCCCATCCTCACAGTTACAACAATCAGCGGAGGCTTAGCGACCGCGACGTCACATAAACATGTTCTCTCGGTCTCCCCACGTTGCCGTGCGGAAGATGTGCCACAACGCATCTTCAACATCGTCTTCCACGAGGCGACTAGGGCTGTAAGTGGTGTGATATGTTGGCATGCCATAATATTCCTTGTAGCAGTGTTCCACCACTCTGATTAACTGAGTCCATGCCTCCACCATATGGCCAGATGTTTCGCGAGGGAGCCTTCCTCCATCACAGTTTTCCTGTAAACATGTGCAATAGAAAGAGACTGATGACATAAATAGTGCACCTCATCTCGCAATCAAATAGTAGGAGGGGAAGGTGGAAGAGTGGATATTTTATATTTGTTCAATGCTCAACCATGCGGACTTCACATATTTTCACTGCCACCTCGGATTTGAGTGTCAGCTATTTGATTTTTGCGGCTGGAAGTAAACTTAACCTCCAAGGACTGGAAGATTTGCTCTCTGTAGAATGTAGATTTAAAGGAGGAATGTGACACACCGCTAGTCAGCACAGAAGACAAAGTGGCAGCATCCTCAGTGGTTGGACGGAAAAGGGGTGGAAACAGCACCTTCCCCTCTGGCCACAAGTTGGTTGTAATGGTGGTGTTGGCTGTAGTGTTGGATGGTCTTGACCTTGTTGTCGAATTCGCCTAATTTAAGATGCCTCCACATCAGCCTAGATGAAGTTGGCAAGTTGGCAACACCGGTTAAAGTGTTCTATGAACATGTCAAATTCGGTAAATCTACAGACACTCCGTTCCAATAACTACGTGATGGCTGCACTGATGATTCAACTGGACGAACGAATATGCCTGTGCTCCAGCCTTCCATGCATTAGTCATATGTGAGGGAGACGTAAGATGAAGGCGGACGAGACTCACTGGAATATCAAATCGAATTTTCCTCCCACCTCCCACAACTATGATCTTAGGGGGTAGTCAGGGGTGATTCCAGCGCCAAGAGCTATCCATCTTGACCATTCGCACTGGTGTCTCGCAGGCAATTACCGATTAAAAACACCTAATATCGGCAACGAAAGCGATAAAGGAACACTTGTTAGCATACGAACCCACACAGGAATCTTGTCATCAATGCTTTACGCGCTTGTAATTGTGATGCACAAAATGTGGTTTCCTTTTACATCAGGTGACCTGAGTCTAGTCAGTCAAAGCCCACCTTACTTCCTGTGCCCTTCACCCATGTGCCCAACTACCCATCTAACAATCAGTCAACCATTTCCATCCACGCATCACTGCCTCAGGTATTCACTCTCTATCTAAACATTCACTGCATTCGTGTTCGTATCCACTGAGTCATCCATACACTTTTGCACATTCCATCCCTCCATCTATCCACCTATACATTCATGCACCCACTCAACCATCCTAAACACCTTCGTCGTTAAAATGCCTTTAGCCCACCACTTTATCCATGGAGCATTTTTCGTGCGCACAGGTTTTTCTTTTGCTACTTAGTATTGCAACAGCAAAATCCTTAAGCAAGTTGTCAAGGGATGTGCAACATTAGATGAAATGCTACTCCCAGCATTGGTCAAATGCTTTTACTCATGTAAAATGCAAAGGATTGGAAGCAGCATTTATGTACCTCCTTGATGCGCTCTTCCTCGCCTTCGTATTGGCTGTGAGTGCAAATGCTAGACCAGTCAAGACGAGAGAACGCTACATGTGATTGGAAGAGGGGAAAGAGTGTGAAGGGAAGCCAAGCGGAGGCAAGAAGGAGGAAGGATATGTGGACCTGGTGGAGATGGAAGAGGGTGAAGGGAAGCCGAGGAGAAGGAACACGTGGTTCTGAAAGATGTGGAAGACAATGCAGAGTGACACAGACACGTGCACTTGGAAGGCATTGATTAATTATCCTGCATTCCCTCATTGAGCCTCCTATTACATTTTCATTATTTACGGCTATCTCAATTGTTTTGACATAGTGTCGCCCTTGAGTTTGCAAATAAAGAAGTCGTCGAAGCGGCTTTTTTTTTTAGCGCATTTGCTTTGCCTACATTTGCGGCACCTCCGCTATCTCCACGCATGCGTTATAGCAGTGTGCGTGGCTGTTCGGCATGCGTAGTGAAAGAAGGGTCGTAAGTGCTCTGCTGATACTTCCAGAGATGGTAAAATTTTTGGATGCGTAGATGTACGAAGGAACGGATGTCTAGGCAATTGCGATTCCTCTACAACTGATTCTTCATCACAGCATAATACACATGAGAAAGGGAAAAGAAGTAGTCTTCTACTCATTGTCTTCGGTTTGAGTCGGTAAGACTTAAAGCGGTTGCTTGCCGACTCACCCACCCACTACTGTGACAAACGTTCAACATTGAACTTCTAGAACTGATGAGTCTTGAGAAAATTGGAGAAGGAGGAACTCATTGGCATTTTAAGTTTCCCGGTTGTGGCAATTGAATGTCATTTTGGGTGTGAGAGCAGGGACCGTACACGTGGTCCAAAGTGCTGACAAGTATGCGGAGCATCACTGTAGTTCAGCAGGTCCGCTGGATGTGACCTAACGGGTTGGACAGGCCAGGCTACTGTTTTAGCAGCAGCGAAGGACCGCGACACTGGCAGTTAAACGTGTCCATTAAAGTCGATGGCATCAACCAATGAAATGCACGTGACGCAGTGCCAAGAAGACGTAGTTGGGTGGAAAACACTTCTATTAGGAAAGAAGAGAGAGTAGAGAAGAGGAGAGGAAGGGGGAGCAGTGCAAGCACATGGGGTGATCAGAGATAGCCGAAGGGGAAATTCCCTAAAATACTTACTATCAAATGACAGAAAGTGTCAAGTTGTGACTACCACGAGGGCAGAATGACAGATTCAGGAGCCATTTCATCCAGTGCCGCTCTCATCGCACCACTTCGTTTGCTAAGTCCCCTTGTTCTGCGCCTGCACCAGTATCTCGGAATCCTGGCCACACGGAAGACAGACCGCCATCATCCGGTGTGACAGCTTCCCCAACTTCGGTTGGCAGCGTTTCTCACATTGTTACGCATTTGCATGAGATGTATAATGGAGGCATGGGCATTGCTCCTCTGCTCCTGCCAAGATGTGTCGTGCCTGGAGATGAAGACGAGACAGTTGCGTTGGCTGACCCGCACCCACGCACACACACATATGTTCTTACCAGTTAGGGCGACTATCCACGAGGACGAAAGAAGGAAATGGACAATGGCATGCACACACAAACTGAGACAGATAGCGTGAAAAGAGTGCAGATGGAGGAGTTATTGCGTGCCACCATGTAGAGAGACTCTGCAAAAGGAGGTTGGAAAGAAGTTTGCAATGAGGTAGGGAAGTAAAAGGTCTCCTCAATTCATAACCAATATCTCCTGCCATGTGGCAAGAATGCTTAATAAGGCAGTCCTAAACGTCACACTACGCACAGTGAAAGGTTGGCAGATGTGCAGGGTTTGAAGGTGTCATTCAGGGCATGCGGTCTTCTCGATGGAGTAGGAAGGAGTATCTGCGAAGACGACCTCTCACCACGTTTGCAGTAAGCAAGTCATGGCCTCTGTGTTGAATCCTACAATTACCACAACTGGTAGCTATACATGCACCCATTTCAACACTCCAACTCTCTTTACTACTTTCGCAGTCCTAGTGCTCCCACTATCGCAGCTGATCAAATCAAGTAAGAAAATCTACCAAAAGCGGTTGAAGGTGAAGGCTGTCCTGCACCTGAGAACACCAACACAATTGCTCAGACCACCCAGTAGTGCGTGTGGTTCCACGGTGGGCGTGTGAATGCGCCAGTCACTTCGTCGGTTAGGAGTAGGCCACCATTTTGGCCTACATCATTCGACTACATGCTTATAAGCGCACATGCGTGTGGGTCGCAAATACAAGTTCCGCCTTTTCACCTGGAAAAGAGATGTACCTTCCACTCTGCTTCATGCTGCTGGTAACTTTTTTCTTGCATAGCGATTGAGGAAAGACACTTTCTCAAGCTTTACTTTCATCAGCACGTGGATATTAGCAGTTGGCAAATGATTATCGGTATCTTATTTAGTATATCTGGCAGGCGTAACACGTATTTTTAACATACAAGTATTCTAGGGTGGTAGAATTGACGCCAAAAGAGATATGGTAAGCAGAGAGGCGAGTCGGGGTGTTGGATGGGTGCACTAGTAGTCAACAATTGCTAGAGTGCATTTGACTCTAGAGAGAGTTAATACTGGCACTGAAAGGCACACATATAACGAATAGTAGAAAGAAGTGCCGATTGCACAATGGCTTACGTGTAGCAATTGATGGTTGGTAGGCCTGTTTGCCTCTCTCCACGGTGCCCAGAAGGCATGGATTTGGCACCCATCCACTCACAAATTCACTCAGGAAAATACCTCCGCATTTCCTACTGCCCTTTCAGGCATCTCTCGGGCAGAGCACTACAGGCATAGCTGATCAAATTCCACCACGTGGCATTTTAATTTGGCTATGCTTTCTGGCAATCAGAACGATCAACCTGGAAAATATTTACTAAGAATTGAGTTGCCAAGTGTAGCAGTGTTAATTTCTGAGGGCTTATATGACGCTGAACAGTAGTAACTTGCCAATCACTTTTATGCGCAATGACAGGACTATGGCAGCAAAGCAATCCCTCATTCTCAGCTATGCCCTGCCCCATTACTCACTTATACCTCCACCCATGCACCTGACTATGCATCAATTCTTTTCGCACATCCACACATCCAACCACTTTACCGTCTAGGAAGCAACTTCAGCAGAGCACTTACGACCCCACTTCCATTACCCACGCCAAACATTCATGTCTACTGCATGAACGCATGCGTGGAGATAGCGACATGCAACAAAAGACAGTCAAGGTGTCTGTGCCGAAACGAAAGACGCTTCGATGCTTTATTTATTTGCTTAAAAATGGCTATTGTAAAATAGAAGAGCAGGTTGAAATCCAAGAATGTGTGAATGCGGTCCAATGGGGTAGACGCAGACTAATCGAAAAATATCTTCAAAGGAAACGTCCTCTTACTCATTTATGCCAACTCTAAGCCAAAATTCATTGACATTTTTACGGCTTCTAGGTAAATGACACTTGTTAATCTTGCCATCCCTAAGCTTCGATTCATCGTCTCTTATGTCTTTCAAGAAGACCTATTTCTTGCTCATGCACTCTCATCCACTCCTCGCTTAATCGTCTTCGATGTCTTCCATGTATCTTCTCGCTGCCTTTAATCTTACGGTTATTGTCATTCCTTTCTTCCAAGCGCCTGCGCCTCCATTAACTTTCGCATCATTTACTCTTCTTTTGTGGTCCTCCCTGTCCCTTAAGTGCATTTGTTCCCCTCCTTTTCCTCCTCCTTAACTGCCCAGGCATTAGCACTGACGGCTAAAACGATGGAGAGAACAGCAAGTGGAAGAGATACATACTCTTCATGTGCTAATTTCTGGTGATTCCTGGCCAATTATCCAGAGGCGCGATGTGTCGTTGACCGACATCCTACACGATAGGCGACGATGATGCTTGACCAAACATGGAGTGGGCCTGTGGAGGCAAACTGTGTGGCCGTCCTTTCCTCACAAGACACAGTGATTACAAGAAGTGTGGAGGCCTGCAGCAAGTCATGGGATGTACCGCCACCTCACCTCGCCAACATAAACAAGTGACACGGGAGCGACACAACTACGGTCCTCCAGTGAAATCACTTTAGATGCAGAGTGAGCAGTGAGGCGGTGCACAGCGAGGCGTTCGCGATGCTAGTTTATTGAATCGGGGTAGGGAGAGAGAGAGTGACAAGCTTTCCTCCAACCACACTCAACGTCTGCTTTGTGTGTCATAGACGAGGTCATTTGAGACACCGATCTTCACGAGCGTTAACCACGGTGCTAGTGATGGCAGAGGAAAAGTGTGCTTGTTTGTTTGTCAATGAGGGTTTTCACTAATGCCCAAGACGCCAGGCAGGTTTAATAAGGTAATTTGTGGCCCAATATAACATCAGAAAGTCCTGTGAAACATCCTTCATTGCAAAAAGCATGCCTGATCCGAAGTGTTCACTAACACCTGCGAGTGTGAATGGGGTTGCGGTGGTGAATGCACAGCTGCCAGTTGTGGTGATTGTAGGGTTCGGCACGGACGCTTTGACGTGTTCCTTGTAGAATTAGTGAGAGATCCTCTTTGCAGGTACTCCATTAACTCTATCCAGGGAATTGCATGTTCTGCATGACATCCTCAAGTCTCACACACCAGCCAACGCTTCACTGTGCATATTGTGACGTTTATGAATGCCTAATTACGCTCCATTGTCTCAGTCGCTGTGACTAAGTTCATGGTAGGGGATAGTGGTTATGAAGTGACTAAGGATCCGTGGTAGTGGCAAATGGGCGTTGTCTGAAGCTCCTGTCAAATTTATATTGTTGATTCTCGGTCATAGGGCAGCTTTTGCTTGAACAGGATAACCAGACTAACTTCCTCGCAAAGCGCCAAAGCCACGAACACAACGATTAACAATTCCTTTAAACTTCCAGTCAAGTGCCTTCATCGTGTACCAGCCATGGAGAAGGCTTTCAATGGTCTAGTCAGCAATGAGGCTGTTCGTAGAAGCTGGTGCGTGACCTGACATGTGCACCGTGTGAGAGTCGACTGCTCCCTTATCGCATCTTTCAAAGCACGCGGGCCTATGCAAAGTAAGAATTAGCCTGCTCGTCTTAATGTCTGGAAGTAAGATGAGTGTCTGTACATCGAAATGCCGACCCAAGTGACCTAGTGTTAATGGGCATGCATGTGGCGGTGCAGCAGTGCGGCAGTGCTAAACATCAGGATGAAGGCAATGAAGCACGCAACTGAGCGCTCGAAAGTAGACGAGAGGTGGATGGAAAGAGGACAAACACTATATTCACGAGCCTATCTTGGGAAGGAGCTGCAGGTTGATTGTTTGATGACAGCGCTAGTAACTGACACCGAATGAAACGCGCACTACAATTCGTTAAGATGAGGGAGGTCAGTGGTGAATGCAGAGCTCAAGTCACCAGCTTTGTCTACATCCAACTTAAATTGGAGGAGAAATTAAGACGTAGAACGAAGATGAGTAATGGTGGAGAATGTAGTGAAAGCGCGGAGGTCGGTGGGTGAAAGCGCGAGAAGCTAATGCGCTGGCATGTACATGATCCATGTTATGTGTGCACACACCGTGGTGAAATAGCAATTGTTGGCAGACTCGACTACCTCTCTTCACGGTTCCCAGAATGCATGAAATATCTCTTCATTTCTCACTGTCTGAACCCATTCACTTGCACATTCCTCTTCCATCATCTTAGTCGTCTTTACACCATTCCAGCATGCGTCCATCGGACAACCTTCCATCTCATTCTCTTTCTCCCTACTTCCCCCTCTTTTGCCATCCATTCACCCAACTGTCCATCCAAATTGCCATCTATCCCATTTTTTTGCATCCATACACAAAGTACTTCCTTTATCCATCACCTCATCCAATATACCCTCCTTTCACCCCTCTCAACATGGAACACCTGTTTTGCAGTATATTTTGTCTTTTTTGCGTCATTATGAACTGCATGCAATTTGTTTGCTAGTAATTATTTTTTGGTCCTTCACCATCCACAGCAATCTTCTCTCACCATCGGCTATGTTCCTTTCGCTCACGTAACCGGTGGTACAATGGGACTGTCTTATCACGCCCTGCCATCGCAATCGATGCATGTGTTAGGAATGGAGCTGCCAGACACCGCAGAGAGGCTCGTGACCATCCACTTATCTTTGCCAGAATCGGCTCTATAGCAAAGTGAAGTCCTCCCCAATTTTAACCCACATTAGTACTTGTGAAGTAGAAGATAGCGCTTGTAATGACAATGATGTAAAGGACAGGTTGAAGTGAGTGAAACAGTGGAAGAGGGAGGGAATCTGCAACAAGGGCAGGGCTGTGAAAAGGCAGGAAATAGAAGGAAGACACGGAACATGATTGAGAAGATGGAAAGGGAAGCGGAAGGAGGAATCGAGAAAAGAGTAAGGAGTTCCGATGACGCGGACGTGATGAAGACGTGGACAAGCATGTGCTGGAGCCTGCTAATCACTGATTGATTGAAACAGGAGCGTGTGCGCTTCCAAGTCCAGTCATCCAAGAGTTGCATCAGCACGGATCTGCCCATCGCACCTCCATCAGACCATGCCAGCTTTGTGGTGATGGGCGAATACTTCCCGCCAGCAAATAACGACAATGACGAAGCGTTTGTTGCTTTCAGCAAGTTGGAGCAAGTGTGACGTGGTGTCACCTAAAACCAGGAAGGCATGTAAATTGGGGTTGATAACAGTTTGGTTGTAGGAGGGTGCAGAGAGGAGTCTTAGCAAGGGTACAGAGACTAATTTGCATGCATCGGATTCATCCTTCATCCGCCATTCCTCCTCCCCCTCTCTCCCATCACCCACTCATCCATAAGTTATTCATTCATGATCCTGATATTAAGCATCACTTCTTCACCCGTTTTCCTTTATTCAGTCATTCATCGTCTACTTATCTGATCGACATCAATCCATTCATCCATTCATTCATCCTTCCCCTAGTCTTCATTCATCTTCCTGTCCATTCACTTAATTACCCGCCCATCTATCTATCCATCTCTCCATCCCATCCAAAATTCACATGCTTTTCCTCCACCACTCCTTTTTTGCGAAGAGCGCCTTATGCACAGGTTTTACTTCTGCTGCACTCCATCGCACCGCTCAGCACATCAACCAAAAGCAAGTGGCCAGATAGACACCAGTAAATAAGATGCCACGCCCATCATGGCTCAAGACCCTACTACCGATGGATAGTGCACAGAAATGGAAAATGTAGGACATGCACCATCTTGCTGCTGTGCTTCTCGTCCCATTAGGAGTTAGTGCTCATGCCAAACTGTCGAAGGTGGAGATTGGACATGTGTAAGTGGAACACACGGAGGAGACATGAAGAAATAGAAACAACTGGATCTAGAAGATGAGGAAGACAATGAAGAGTGACACAGACACGTCCACTTAGTAGACATTGTTTAATTATCTTGCATCTACACCACTGACCTTCCCTTGCATCTATTAAAAGAATTCTAGAGGTAAGGCTTTTTATAATAAGGTGCCACCGCCACATATCTGATAGTCAAAAGGGAGTTAGGAGAAAAGGATGATAGTGGTAACCTCAAGAACTCCATGATGTTGACGTGGCCAGTTTATCCACAACTCTCAGCCATGTTGACGGCAACAGATGCCAGCTGTGGACGAAAAGTAGACGAGCCTTCTTCAGGAATGCCTTAATGCATCATGTCATTGGAGGTGCTCGCCCTAATTCCGCTTTCCGGTACTTATAACTAAAGACCGAGGAAGGAAGTCATCAAGAATTGGGCTGCCAATTCTACGGATACTTACATTTTGTGCGCGATGAAAGCGCGCAGGCAGCAAATCAGAAATTGATATCCCAAAAGCTTCGTGATTTGGGAAATGTGATTCAATTACAATTGTGGCAAAGTGAGACGACATGAGTCCAGTCAGGCAAATATTACAACCTAACTTCATGGATGCACGGGTGGAATGGGATTCAAATCCACCAAAATCAACGACTTATATTGCCACTACTTGCTTTCGCAAAAACGGCTTTTGCAAAAATGACTAGTTATATACACAAGAAGAAGGCAAATGCCACTCGCCCAACCCCATGTATGATCGAAGATGTCAGGAGTACTCCGTTTCTGGCCCAAAATCCGCGTGTTCCACAGCAGTCTGGAGATTGATCCACTGCTACGTACACTCACACAGACAGACTTCAAAAGAGTTGGAAAGCTGTGTTATGTCGGGTGACAATTAGACGAACGCAGATACGCGAGTGTCGCCATCACTGGGATGGGAGGCGACGGTACCCAACCTCAAATTTTACCCGGTTGCCGTCTGCACGTCAACACTATGGGCACTAACATTGCATCCTCTAGCCTCCTGATGTCCCGCTATTACAACCCGACTGGATGCAAGCCCACTCACGCAAAGACTGATCTATTAAATTCGTTTTAAACCTTTCTAGAGTAAACACGTTGCTTCAACCAAAACAACGTCAATTAGCGTCTGTTAGAAAAGAGGCGTTTAGTTCTGATGGCGTAGGCACCCACTGCTGGCTAATAGCACAGGCAGGGGGAGACAAAACTACAAGGCGCACGTTACAGCAAAACGTACGCAAAAGACCAAAATTTGTCATACAGTGCCTACTTAATGACTTCAGTAGCACGCTTCTGGGACGGGCGAAGGCGACAGAAGTTGGTGTCTGCTTTCACTATGGATAGGCGAGAGGGAGTTAGGTCATGCATAGGTCTTCATTATCTCAATCCTCTCCCTCCCCTTCTTTGTCCTCCATCTTATTCCTATTCTGTTCAAACTAGCACGCATCCCATTTCCACACATCCAACCACCGATTTCTTCCTTCATACCTCCCTCCATCCAAATGCCTTCCATTCAAGTCCCCGATCATGTAATGATTATGCCCTATTTCTGCATTTTTCACCCATTTTGCGCTATAACCAGCAAATTTTCTCTAGTCTATCATCAGCCACAGCAATCTTCTCCCAATATCGATCACGGTTTTTGCTCGCGCAAACACTGGCAGATAGAAAGTAAAGATTTAGCACGACGTCTGTACTAAGAGGGAAACTGCAGGACGTGGCGAAGGGGTGGGTGAATCTTACATATCGTTGACACTGTTGGCTTCATGGTGGGTCGTGATTTTGACATTCTCGAGTGCAAGTGTCATCACCTCTTCTAACCTCACCTACTCTGTCTGTGTTCTTTTTCCATCTTCCAAGCACAGGTTTGCCTCCTTGTTCATGTCTTCCCCACTCTTCTCCTTACATTCTTCCACTCATTCCAAGCGCACGTGTCCCTCTTCCACCTTTCCTTCCTTTTCTATAAATTCGTCTTCGTTCACGGTTTCAAAGTGCGCATGTACTTCCTCCTAATTAATTGCTCTGTCGTTCGGACTTACTGCTGAGCGACGAGTGCGACGGCAGCAAGGCAGTGCGTACTCTTCATTATCCAACTTCTCGTTACTCCTCTTCACATTTCAATTCATTACCTACCAGGAAAATGGCCTTGCCTGATGGTTGGGCAAAATTTTATCCAATGTTGCACATCTGATCACATGGTGTCTGCCGGTGTCTTGGACGGTGCAGTAGAGCTTAGCAGAAGGGACAGCTATGCTTACGTAGATGGTGCCGTGGAAAAAGTGGTGGAGGAAAGGCATCTGAATAATGAAAGGGAGGAATGGATAGAAGAATGCGTGAAAGGGTTAGTGGATGAATGGAGGAAAGGGAAGATGAATAAAAAGGATACGTGGGTAGATGGACTTAGGTAATTTGTGTAAGCGACCGATGACTAGATGAAGGAACACGAGCTTAACATGGGTGTGGATACAAGGCGAATGCGTAGTACTCAGTTTTGGGAATATGTGTAGATATCTTGTAGATGAGAGATAAGGCACACTTCATTTTCCAACTCTCTTGACAAAAGTTGTTCACGTTGTGCCAATAAATATGGGGGCGAGGGCGCCAAAAGCAATGTTGAGAGAAGATTGCTGTGGGAGGTGAAAGACTGTGGGGAGGGGAAATTACCAGCAGATGAATCGGATGCAGGGCAATATGGCGTGAAACAGAGGAAAATGTGTGCACAAATGCGGTTCCATTATGAGAGGCGTAAACGTGAGGTGTTTGGATGGAGGTGTGGATAAAGGAAGAAATCGGTGCATGGATACATGCGAGTGGGATGATTGATAAGTTAAATGGGATGTTGGGTGAATCGGAGAACTAGAGGGTGGGAGTCGGGGAAGGAGAAGGTACGCTGATGGGCGTGTGCTGGAATGGCAGAAGGATGGATAAGAAGATAGAGGGAAGAATGGAGGACTGGATGGATGGAGACAGTAAGGAATGTAGCGGTTGTTTGATAAGTGAAGTTCTGAGTGGATGGTTACCGAATCCATGTCTTCAGGACACCGTGGGTAGAGACAATCAGGTGTGTCACACACCAATTGCTCTTTCACCATACTGCGTGCACAGATCACATGGCCTGTGCACACACGCCCAAACCATGCCAACGTACGCCCACCAGCCCACATTGGCTTCCCACACATTCACCTACTCACCTCTATGCTTCTACAGCACTCTCCATCGTTTCTCATCTTCATCCGTTTTCCGATTTTTCTTGCGGCTTAACTTGGGTGCAGATGTAGGCGCTGGCTTGAGGTCTGCATTCATTGCTGGCTGATTTGATTTCGATCGTCAGCACACGCACCAAACATGCCAATTCTAACTTGTTCTGAAGGCAGCTCACAAAAGTGGCACTCTGCGCACCCATCGATATAATACTAGGCTGAAGTCGTGTTAACGAACACACCACTCACAACTGTACAGAAGAACTATGAGGCAGTCTGCATGGTAAGAAGGCCATGCCGCGAAGCTAAAGTCCAGCCCCCAAGCGTTAGAAACACAGTCAAACAAAGAGCCAATTAGCTGGGCGCCATCTAATCTCCTTTTATCAAGGCGTGGTCCTTTGGCAGCATTATATTAGAGCATGCGGCCTTTATGTGGTCAAGGTGATTCACTATGTGTGGCATTCTGCTCAGTGGAGGATGTGGAGGCTTATAGCCTAGCCAAGCCCACGTGCGCTCACCGGTCCACGATGGCTTCGCACACGTTCACCTTCTCACATCTGTGCTTTCAAAACATTTTTCAACATTTCGCATCCAACTCATCCTACTCTTTACTTTCTCTTCCAATTCAACGTACACAGTGATGTAGCTGCTGACTTGAGGTCTGCATTCATCAGTGATCAAGAGGAGGTGAAAATGTTAGCTGCTCGTTGTAGTAACCCGTGATGCGTGATTTATTTGGTGTTGGTTATTAGCACTGCAGTCGAACGAGAAAATTGTAATGCATTCCCAAAAAAGGCCGTGAAAGTAGAACACTCAGTGCTTATCGATATCAGAAGAAGGTGAAGTGGAGTGGCAGAACATACCACTTACTAATGAACAGAAGGACTATGGGGTAATTGGCATGGTGCGAAGGCTATGCAGCGAAACAAAAGTCTAGCCTTCAGAGATTGGTCACACAGTCAAACATATTAGAGGATGATGAGACTTACAGCCTAGTGACGAAAAGGTGACACTTACTGGCTGAGTGGCTATAAAACCTATACTGAACGTTGATTTACTTCGCAACCGTGGTCTGGTATCGTTTTACACCAATTCTCATTACTTTTTGGCTTGACTGTTAATTTCGGAAAACGTGTTAGATGATGTTGAGGACTTGAGTCAGAGACATGGTTTAACAAGGTGGTTGAAGAGGCAGTTCAATGTGGAGTGTTCGAGGAAAGGCGAAAGAAAGGGTGAATTTCGTCTGGATAAAGAAGGACGCGGGTGCAGTGGTCTAGGCTTTCAGTGTGGGTGGATGGCCCCAATGCTAGCTATCCCTCAGCCATTTCACTAACAGACAGATACAAAGACCAGCATGCCTCTAGGCTGGTGGCGACTGGGCTTGAGTGCGTGTGTGTGGGTGTAAGTGGGAGTGGGTGTAAGTCTGAGTCCGAGTGCCTTTCTGATGCATATCAGTCGCTTAGTCGACTCAGTTGAGCGTACTTACTAATGCCTGAATGAAATCGTCCACGAAGTGACTGTTGCCGAAATGAAAGTGCACTTGAAGTAATGGCCAGGCAACTAGGAGCGGAAGACCAAGTGAAATGCGATTCCTATAACGTTCCCATAAGCAGCCAAGCTGACGCATGCTTTTGCGGCTTCAAATAACCTCTCTGGGTTCGTAGACAGTCTTAGAAATGTAGTGCAGTCTGCAATCCCTTTTTTGCGCGATACGCATCACCCTAATAAACCATTAGTCCAATTGTAGTTTAGGGTATCATGCCAGCTATAAACGACGAGAAGGGACCCATTCAAAAATGGACGAGAATGGAACAAAATGCAAACACTTTATTTAACACTTAACAATCGTTTACTATAGTGGTTGGTAAGCCAACAATTGTCCGGAGTTATGGAGCCTACAATGGGAAAAGGCAGTGTTTTCGACAGACGCAAGCACTGAGATGCCATATTCGGAGTAGGCAAAGTGGTTGAATTGGGCAGGCTTACGGGAAAACTTATGCAAGCACTAGAGCTATAGATGCTAGAAGGGCTGAAGCGGCTAAAGCAGAGGAGGTGGAGCCACCAGTGGTGGTGGTGGTGGTGGTTGTGAGCGTGGTGGGAAAATCTGTTGGTGTTGTCGTCGTGGGATTCGGCGCATATTGTCTCGTGGTAGGAATTGTAGGAGTCTGGGCAGGCGTGCCCTCAGTTGTGGCTGTGGAAGTCGTTACGGGACTCCCAGTCGTGACGGATGATTTTTCCCCTTCAATTCAAAACATCATCTGAGCATTTCAACTCCTACACATCAACAAACTGTTAACAGCGTCTACTGAAGCATTTTCGACTGCCTCATGAGGAGTGTCTGACGCAGACAACTGTAGCAGATTTTACGGCAGTGGATACTGTAAAGTGAGGCTGAGGAACCACTTTAATAGTAGTGCTGAGCGGTTGTCAATGGGATCTTGATTTGAGTAGTCCTGTTTACTTTGAAGTAATAGGTTACTTTTGACAAAAGGAGCACAAAGAACTCACATTCTTCCAAGCTTGGTGTGGTTGTTCTCACATTACTACCGCAGACTTTGTATTCATTTCTGTTTGATTCACTCCTTTGAATGCGCGTGCAAAGAACAGCAGAAATGGGTTGTCCTGGCGTCCAGTCAGAGATGGTGTAGGAATATTGTATGCCGAGGCTGACACCGTCATTCGGAATATCGCTGACTCCCCATTCGACACTATAGCCAACGACAATCCCGTCGGGTCGAGGTGGCTGCTTCCAACTCAAGCGCACCTTGTAAGGGTCGACTACCTCAATTGTCACGTTCTGAGGGGCCCCAGGTCCTGCACAAATGGAAATCGCATAGATATATCTGCATTAGTATGGAAGTGTGATTAGGCTTCATTTGCCCCAGTGTGCTCTCACGTGTGCCCATACAAAGAGAGATGGATCTAAAGCGCTCAAATATCGAATAGAATGTGTAAAAGATGGCGAGGAGTGATTTAAAAGACCCGCGTCTATTGCTTTACTTAGTGGTGGATCGGATGAAATGGCTGATTGTACCAGGCATTGTGGGGAAATGAATGAGTCTACCTGGTGGCACCAAGTTCACTTGACCTTACTAAGATGGAATCAGATACGTCAGTTCTAGCAATCTCCGGCTATTCGTATGTTAAGAGACGCATGTTATGCTTGCCCGATTGACTAATTTAACAAAAACTCTCACTAACCAAATGTTTAAATCCGCGTGTCGATGTTAGTGAAGCATGGGAATATGTCTTACTTGCGGGTAGGGTAAAGCTGCCATGAAAGTGTAAAGTCACCAGCAGCATGAAGCAGAGTGGAAAGGACATCTCTCCTCCTCTAGAAAAGGCAAATCTTGTGTTTACGACCCACATGCTTGCGCTTATAAGTAAGGAGTCTAGTGGTGTAAGCCAATGGAATGGCCCACTCTTGACCTAGGAAGCAGCTGGCGCATTCACATGCACTCCCTGAAACCACACGCATTATTGGGCCATTAGAGCAATTGCGTTGAGGTGCTCTGGCAGGAACGCCTGCTGATACAAAATAACCTCCTGCCACAAAGTCCTTTTGGTAGTTTACGCCTTGTTAAGCTCTCTTGTCTTATTTGCTGTGTTCAAGTACATGGCAGGAAATAATGATCACAAACCAACGAAATTCCGCATTTTAAATTTACCCGTTCAATGTTGAGTCATGTTTGAGCTTTTGATTAACCGTGAACACTGGACTAACTGCTAGCGCGGCGCCGCAGCTACTACCGCAACTTCACTGTACGACAAGTCTATCCATCATTCTTCCAAACTCATAGTTAAGTGCCTCCATCAAAAACGTCTTCTATAAATTTTATAAAGTGGAGGTGTGGAAATGACTAAAAGATGGGAGCCTCCCGTTTTGCCATCAACCGTGAAAACGCCTTCCTATGGTCCAGACAGAAATGAGGGTGTTAATCTGAGCTGGCGAATATAATTGTATGTGCACCGTGTGAGGATCGGTCGACCGCTTCTACTCTAGCATTTTGCAAAGCACGTAGATCTACGCGATGTCTCTTTAGTGCAAACCCATAACTAACTGGCTATTTTGGTCGCTACATTTTGTGCTCGCATTCACCAGCAATGGGATAGCCCGATAACTGCTACACTTCTGGTCAGTAAGACCCTTGCGGTCACACACTTCTTTAAAACACTTAGGCAAAACATTTAAAAATGCAAAGGAGAGGAAATTGCACCGCTTATAAATCTCCTGCGCGGCACAAACATTCCAGTATCAGCAGACTAGGCATTCACACCATGCTAATTGTCTCATAGCTCTTTTGAACTGTAGTAAGTAGTATGGTCTACTACACCACTTCACCTTCTTCCGATATCAATGTGCACGATTCTCTGGGATAGGGTTACAATTTGCGTGTTCGATTGCAGCGCCAATAACCAATACCAAGTGAATCACGCACCACACGTTGCTAAGATGAGCAATTAACGATGTCACATCCGCTTAGTTAGTGATGAATGCAGACCTCAGGTTGCCAGCTGCGTCACCATCCAAGCTATGTTGGAAGAGAAATTAGGAAGTTGAATGAAGGTGAGAAATGATAGTGAATGCTGCAGCAGCAAAAAGGTGAGTAGGTTAACATGTGAGAAGCCAACGTGTGAAGTGTTCTGTTGAAGAGTACGTGATGAAGATGTGGGCAAGCATGCACCGGAGCCTGCTAACCACTGATTGGGTGGAAGGAGATTGTGTGCATTTTCTAGCTCAGTCATCCAAACACTGCGCTAGCACCGGTTTTTCCATCACACCTCCATCATATCCTGTCAGCTGTGTGGTGGTAGATAAATAGCCCCCCCAGTAAGTAAAGTCATTGACGAAGTGTATACGGTATCTATAGGTTGGCTCAAGCACCGGAGACCAGAGGTCATAACACCGATCTCGCTGAGATCGAGGAGCTTACATAGTCAAGTTATTCCAGTTACTCATCTAATTGCAGTAGACTGGGTGCAAAGTAATGTCGGCATCTTCAACAGCGAGCATTTCAGCACCGTTTTGCACGTAGCCCGTAGTGCTTTTAGCAGAAAACATGGATTTTCCATCAATTTAATGACAAAGTGAGTCTTCATCATTTTAAGCTGCATATAGGTCCCATCTGCAGCATCTACCAGTCAACCAATGTCATCCTTAAAACATTCTATTTTGCTGTCGCGCCGATGTTGTCAAAGTGCTGATCGTCTACCCTAGCGATGCGACACTAATGCTGAGAGAGGAGGTGGGTGTAAACTTGACACCTTCCATGTTCCTATAGTGTGGAGGTCAGAATGCATACAACTTCTACTTAAGAACAATTCGAAATTCTGTAGAATAGGCACAGTTAGCTTTGCAATGAGACAATTGAAGGTGACAAATGCTCTGTTTCTTCCTACTTCAAACTGAATTACTGAAGCCCTTCCAAAATGAAAAGCGAAATTGGACGCAGAAATGAGCGGCGTGATTGGGCTTTGAATGGGTCAAAGCTATTGAAATGGAGATGTGATTTAATTAAGTCGAAATCAACTTAAAACATTGCAAACGAACAGAAGGAGGTGAGCTTTGCAACACATTGCGCCTTGTTTAAATGCGTGGTCACGAGGAAATGGCACATGGTGTGTCACAGTGCATCCATGAGGTGAGTGCGTTGATTCTACTGGATTGCATGTAATGCACCACTGCCAACTTATGGCCAGAGGAGAGGACATTCATTCCACCCCTTCCACGCACGCACCAAAGTGCCGCCGCTTGCTCATCTGTCGGAGACCTGTGGTATGTCAAAATCCTCCTCCAAGACACAAAATAACGTTGACGCTGATTAACCTGTCCACCGCATTGGAGGCATCACCGCGACTGCTCACGCATGCACCGATGTGACGATGACACTATCACTGGCAGCAGTTCCTCTTCTCCCTCAAAGCCGGACCTGTGTCGAGCATTTCTGTGCCTTTTTTCGAAACCTTTCTAACATTTTAATGCCCTCATCAACCACTCTCACTTCCATGTCATTAACGGACGCTACTGTGGCCGAAGGAGGCTTCTTTGCGAAATCCTCGACCACCAACATTATTTGACTGTCAACAGCTATTCAGCAGGATGGAGAAGTCCCTATAGGAGGCCAGTAAGTCAAGCCAACAACAACGCCAATTGCGCCAACTTTTGCGATGTCTACGTGCGTCATATTACCACCAACATCAGGCTTGATTTGGTTCGCCCACTGCTTTCACCTATGTCCGTCCTTCTTTCTTGCCTCCGGCCGACCCACAAAGGGGCAGGATCGCCTGTTATCGTCGGCGCCTACGTTAATGACTGTTATCAATTGAAAAGCGCTTTGCTGTCTGACCTGAACTAAATGAGTGGAAGAAACGCTGAAGTTGACGGTGGAGACGATGGGAGAAGAAACCACAGAAAGCACATGAAAACAACCTGCACAAGTGCTTCATTGGCACGCTTCGTGGAGCATGTGGATGCAGATGGAGAGACGGACAAGGGTGACGTGTGCATTGGCGACATTGGGAACGATGGGCGAAAGCGTGACGAAGGTAAGTCTGTCAAATGGCAGTTGTACTTTAAAGGCATCGAGGACTGGCCCAACTGACCAACATGGAAGGCAATTCTCGAAAAATTCTACAGAGCACATTTGTTCATGGAGAAGAAATGCTTTAACGAAAGCTGGATTCCTGATAAGACACAAACATTTGCATTATCAGACGTCGACTTAGTCCCATCAAGGTGCCCATCCTCACACTTAAAATAGTCAGTGTAGGCGTAGCAACCGCGAATTCGCCGAAACATGTTCTCTCTGTCTTCTTACGCTATCGTGCGGTAGACGTGTTACAACCCATCTTCAGCATCGTCTTCCACAATGCAACTGGCGTTGTTGGTGGTCTGATTTACTGGTATGCCACAACATTCCCTACACCAATGTTCCACCATTCTGAAAAAATGAGCCTATGCCTTCAACATATGGCCGAATGTTTTGCAAGGGAGCCTTCCTCCACCACAGTTTTACCTGCAAACATGTGCAATAGAAGGAGAGTTCGGAAACATAGATAGTGCTCTCCACCTCGCTACCGAAAGGGAGGAGAAAGAAGATGGGAGAGTAGGTCCTTATTTTGTATCACTACTCAACTGCGCGGACTTTGCAAACTTCCCTTGCTATGTCGGATTTGAATGCCAGTTATTTGATTTTAGCGGCTGCAAGTAGACTTAATCTCGAGAGACTGGAAGTTATACCATCTGTGTTACCTTGAATGGGAGGAGGAATGTGACACACCGCTAGTCAGCACAGAAGACTAGTTTGCAGCGTTCTCGGTGCTCGTGCGTGGATTGGGTGGAAACGATGGTGTCGGCTGTAGTGTTGGATGGTCTTGACCTTGTTGTTAAAGTCACCTAACTTAAGATGTCTCCCCGTCAGCCTGGATGAAGTTGGCGAGGAGCGGATGGTACTGGGTAAATGGTCCCGTGCTTATCTAGTGTCAAGCACTTCAAGCAATTACATCAAGATAGTTTGCATTCAAAAATAGCAGCAGAACTGCCTGTGAAATACCCTTCAGTGTCGAAACGCACCTGATATGCAGGGTTTACTCAAACCATTCCTCAGCAATACCATTTAAAGTGTTCTATAAACATGGCGAATTCGGCGAATCTACACACACTCCGTTCCAATAACTACGTGATGGCTGCACTGATGATTCAACTGGACGAACGAATATGCCTGTGCTTAGCCTTCTATGCATTAGTCATATGCGAGGGAGACGTAAGATGAAGGCGGACGAGACCCACTGGAATATCAAATTGAATTTTCCTCCCACCTCCCACAACTATGTTCTTGGGAGGTAGTCAGGGGTGATTCCAGCGCCAAGAGCTATCCATCTTGACCATTTTTCACTGATGTCTTGCAGGCAATGACCAATTGAAAACAACTGGTATCGACAGCGGAAGTGATGGAGAAGTAATTGTTGTCACACAAACACANTGCAGGCAATGACCAATTGGAAACAACTGGTATCGACAGCGGAAGTGATGGAGAAGTAATTGTTGTCACACAAACACACAGATGTGTAACTATTAAAGCTCTATTTTGCTTGCATTTTTGAGACACAAATTGCGGTTTGTTTTTCATATTTGACGACAGGAGTCTAGTCAGGCTAAAATTCCGACTGGCGTTCATTGCCATCTAATCTATTTAGTGGCACACTACCATAATACCCCTTTTACATTTGTTGCTGGCTAGTAGTGCAAACGGAACCTGAAGAAAACACAGGAAACCATGGACATAACAGACGCAATAAATCGGGACTCGTCACGCAGTCCCTCCTTAAAGAGTTCAGTAGCACGCTTCAAGCCCAAAGATGGCCGCAGACGTCGGTGGCCATAGTCAAGTTATTTACAAGCATGACACTTTCTGCATTTGGTTGGTTTTGTTAAGTCGACATACTCCAGGCACTAAAATGAGGAGCACTTGGCTGCCTCCTCCACTTTGCGGGAATAAGGCAAGGGATTTTGACAGGTTTTGTTTCTCGAAGCACTAACTTATCATTACTTTTCAAGTTCTAGGTATTCACTCTCTATCCAAGTATTCACGGTACTCGTATCCCTTAAACTGTTCTATATTTATTAAATCATTCATACACTTATGCATCTTCGGCCCTCCACCTATCCACCTATGCATCCATGCACCTACACACCCACTCAACCATTCTAAACACCTTCGTCGTTCGAATGCCTCTATCCCGTCACTAACCTTATGGAGCGTTTTTCGTAAGCGCAGGCTTTCCTTTTGCTAGGCAATATAGCACTGACAAAATCCTTAAGCAAGGTGTAAAGAGATGTGCACCAGTAGGTGAAACGCTACTCCCAGCATTGGTCAAGGGGTTTATTTGGGCAATCATGCACTCCATCAGTGCGCTCTTTCTCATCGCCATATTAGCTGTGGCTTCAAACGCCAGATCATTCAAGGCAAGGGAGTGATACGTGCAATTGGAGGAAGGGAAAGAGCGTAAAGAGAAGCCAAGCGGAGGCAAGAAAGAGAAAGTATTCGCCCGCCTCCATTCATTTGCATCGCATCCCATCACATTATTTCACATTCTATCTGCTACTGATTCTATCGCCACGCCGCATTCAATGCTGCAGACAAATGTTAACTACGAATATACACAGCTCTAGAATGATGACAAAGTTCCTTGAGTGGAAATAAACGCAAGTCAAACTGCGATAGTAGATCCCCTTTCCACTTTCACCGCCTTGTCCTTCCTTTCATTACTACCACGTCCAGAGTGTGTTTGCACCGCTAATCACCGAATAGAACTAAAGTTGGCAGAATGAAGATACAAGCAACTATGAAAGCCGAGCGGAATGAACAAGCAGATGAATGTAGAAGAAAGTTGGAAGAAACACTCACAGAGAGCCGTTGACTCCCCTACCCAGATGGCTATCCACCTGCACCACAGTGACATGAACAGCTGCAAGTTGCAATGGTTGGTTTGACTAGGGGAAGAAAATGAGCGGTGGCTACAAGAACCTAGCTCAATTATGTCTACTTACTCTCATTATGCATCATAACTTGAAACAAACTTGAATCACCAGGATCAGCTAGCGCCTCTATGCTGTAAAAAGGTTTCAGACTAGATGGACGCAGCCCAAAGCAATGCTCGCTTAGAATGGATAACAGAACAATGATGAAGAACACAAGACTGAGGCTGGGCTATGCTCCCTACTCGTCAATACCTATCCATCCAAGCAACCGAACACTGGCTCACTCACTCGCTCACCCACGCAATTAATTCCCCGTCGGTACACGCATTGCAATTGCTTCCTTCCCTCCCTCTCTACCATCATCGTGCATGTCGGCACGACGATTTGACGTACAATCTAGAAGATCCGAAAGCATTAAATGGGTATATTGATGTGACTTAACGAAAAGAAGAGGGAAAAATGGGGCTACAACAGGATCAAGCTGACGCGTGTCTAAGACCTCCTTGACCACTCACGCATCTGCATCACACATAGCCAAACACTGGTTTGTTGCATGTTCCCAAATCCTCTTAAACAATCTCGGCATGGCCTTTCTAAGCCGTCTTGGTGTCCTTGACGGTGGACCAATCGAAGGTAAATGCAATGCACGGTGTGGTGTTGAAAGTAGTCCCAATGAGGGCCGTCGAGAAATGCACACAATGCTCCAAAATCCCTCAATCCATCCGCCTACGCTTCAGCTACATTCAAGGCTTAGAAGGTGTAGTCCCGCCATTTTGGGACACTGACCACGTCCATGACAGTGACGGCTTTACGCTTTGTGTGTCCAGTGTACGTGACGGCGTCGCGGATGACCTTCTGCTGGAAGACTTTCAGCTCACCCATCTTGGACATTTATCAGTCATGTGATAAGGGTTAAAAACGTACTTAAATTTCACCTTTGCAATAATTACAGTTTCAAAGCAGTGGGTCATCTCAAGAAATTAAAAAGAGCTTGGTTGATTGCCTCTGTCGCATTTTATTACAGGCGCAACGCCATGTGCTTGAGG
The DNA here is from genome assembly GCA_001693075.2 of Taenia saginata. NCBI lineage: Eukaryota > Metazoa > Platyhelminthes > Cestoda > Cyclophyllidea > Taeniidae > Taenia > Taenia saginata. The sequence continues at coordinate 35,359 of LWMK02000660.1, forward strand.
TAAAGTAGACACGAGGTGATCGTGACAAACGTAGCGTAATCACAGAGAGCAGCCAATGGTGCTATTTTGAGAAGACACAAATCCTCCAAAGGAGGCGAAGAACTGGTTGACGAATGACGAGGTGTAGACGAAGAGAGGAAGGAGGAGAGACGGATTGAAAGACCTGCTTCTTCGTTGAAATTTTATCTGCCATCTTTCCTGCTGAGCACAGGTTGGCCATGATGCATGGAGGAGCTAAATTCAGGCAAATGTTGTCTGATTTTACCTCATCATTACTGCTCGCAGTCAAAACGAGAGTCATTGTGATGTGAATGATGGTCAACTAACACAGATTACTCACCTCTAACCGGTAGAGCTCAATCCACTTGTCTTCACGACGCCATCGGCCCGAATACATTGCCATGGATACCTCACAAAATGACCTTGACAGCGTACTTACTTTACCGTCTAAAGTAGTGACAAAATTAACTCCACTATCTACGAACTCTGTGATTATCAGATTTGCCTTGCACACGAGTCCTCTTCCTTACTTTTCTCATAAAGTCGCTTGTAAAAGCGAGAGAGACGGAGGCGTTGCAGCAAGTGAA
>LWMK02000661.1:0-35903 GCA_001693075.2 Taenia saginata
AAGAGCTTGTAGACATCAACCTTATCACATGCACGCATACATTGCACCAAGAGCAAAGGCTGTGTATTTTAGCTGCATTAAGAAGCCAACTAACTTTGTATATAAAGCAGAAGTGCAGAGATTGCTCAGGGGATGTAATCACATTGCAACTTAAACTGGCCCTGCGGCATTGCATAATTCTTTGTGTACTCCTGGCCGTATCTCTGTAAGTAGCGTAATGATATGTTCGCGCACATTTGTGAGCGCAAACATGGAGAAGGAAAATTGGCAACGCAAAGTAGGGAAGCATTCGTGCCACAGCAATTTGCGGCTCCCAATGAGGCGCCTACACAGCTCGCGTTCACATGCATATCACGAGATTAGTCGTCCCTTCATTTGAATTGTAAAAGGTGCTGGCATATGAGTTCGCAGCAATGGTGGCTAGCAGTGGGGTAGATGCATTCAAAAGTGTACCTGTTTAGATATAGGGCATACTTTAGATAAATATAGGCGCTTATTTTTTTTAGTTATTTTGAACCCGTTTTATTCCCTTAAAGATGAATAGAACCAACTCACGATTGCGGATGCGAGAGAGAGACGGGATGAAGAACCAACTAGGCATTAATGTTTGATGTGCGCATTCAACACTTGCAAATTGGGAGTTTGAGGTACACTGGCGACAAAAGTTGAAGAATCAAATCAGGCGAATAGCGAGATGCAGCCTGCCATACACGTCTTGGATGGACTCACAAAGTGGTGCGCGAAAGCCGGGGAAGCCAGACTAGTCAAAATGCTTCCAGTGCCCATTCTGTAGCCACCAAACCAACTGGAAACAGGGTGTAAAGAAACATATGTCAGTATCCCGCCCACAGCATAAGGGCGCCGACATCGATACGTTGAGTCTATGAACAACGAAGGCGACGCTGTCGGATTACATAAACAAATTGAAAGCCATTGCAGTGAATGGAAAGCGGGAGGGCTACTTTCGGCCGTTTGTGTGTTCCGTCTGTGGCAACAGGTAAGCACGTTCACGTGGCATTACACTATGCCTCATGCTCGGTTGCATTCCTTGCTATGATTTACTACTCGTGCCAAGTGTTTTGTGCTGACTCAGGAGCAACTGGGCCCCGGGTTTAAAAAGGCACATCAATAAAAACACGGTGGCGAGGGTGAGGTAGGGGAGCTCACCACCGCAGAGGCGAGTGCAACTATTGAGGAGTACCTGTCACAAAGAGCGCTGAATTGGGGTGTTGGCCACACTACTTTCTGCTTGAGCGATATAAAGAATGAAGAGGTGAGACAGCCTAACTGAATGCTGAATTGTGGACAGACCCCACGTAGCGTGTCTTGTTATAGTCTGACTGACTGTAAAGCTATCTGCATTATTAACTTCCTTGGGCACTACTGTTCCTGTCATTGAACTCACACTCGCTGATTGCTTAAACTGTACATTCTCTAGCAGATGTGTTTTGTAGTTTTCGCCATTCAGTATATCTCACCTCACGCCAATTGCAAAGACTTATTACTATATGTAGTTGTCATAGTGTACTATTGCATTTGCATTGATCTGCAGCAAGCAAACTAACCCAACGAGAGTTTATGAAGGGTTGCGTTGCCTATAGTTTTAATCAAAGGCCTACATTTTGAATAACAGTCTCACCCGGCAGTATATCCATCTGCTAAAAAATGTGTTTTGCTTTTGGTGTAGGTGTTCGAGCCCAAAATAACGGATGGGTCATCAGTAGTGGTGTCTCCCTTTACAGGTGGTTTGACATCAGCACCACTACCTCAACAGTCGCAGTCGTCCTCTTCGCTGCCAAAACTAATAGCGCAACCCTTATCACAGGCATCGCAAAACGTGCGGGAACATCAAAACATCACCGGAAGGGTCGAACACCGTGGCGCTTGGTGGTAGCAACACTAAGCTTATACAGTAACACTGAAGGTGCGGCGGACATTGAGGAGAATGGCTGAATTGCAGCTTACAGCGGCACGTACGATTGCGATTGGACTGATAAAAGCCTAGTGTTACTTATTTCTACCTAATTCTACTAACTCATCAGGCTTCTACAGGTATTATCCCGTCACTTACCATTTCATTTTGTTAAGTGCTCCAAAATAAACCGTAGATCGCTTCAGCCAAGTGAACTGTGCTTTGTGGGCATGAGGGGACCGCGTCGTACACAAGTGAGCAAAGGATGCTTTGGAGGCTCTTTGGTTGACAATTACGTTTTAGTGGCCACCCTGTGGAATAAGCAAAATATGTGTTTGCTACTTACCGATATTCGTATGCGAACGTTGTAAATGCAGATATCAACACGGTCGTTGACCTCTCCGGTATCCAACAGCCTGACACAACACAATCGCCAACCCACCGCAGTAGTTGCAAGTGGGCAGTCTACAAAGTTGTCGAAACTCGCAATGAAGTTTGCAAAGACATGCATTTCATTTATTGGATTGTCCTGACTTCTTGGCAAGATGGCTATGATTAATATTTGATGCGGACTAATGGCATCCAAGAGGTGCAGTAGTTGATACCTGGAACGAAAATCTGGATCCATCAGGAATACGCAGCAGTCGTATTTCAAGGTATTATCTTTAAATTTTCTTATTTTTAATTCATCGTAATATATTATGCTATCATATCCATTCTCATGGGTAGTATAATTATAATTCAAAATATTATTTACATCGAAACGATGAGGACCACGCCTTAGCGATTCATGGAGGTCAATGGTGCGAAAGATAAGATGGCAGTAGTCCTGCTTGTAGAGCGCAAAGAAGCAAAATATGTTAGCGGTGAATGTGAGGCAACAATTGATAAGCCGTCGAGAAGAAAAAAGGCTTGGCTGAGATGAATACTGTCGAAACAAGTTCGTTTCCTTCAAACGATATTCGATAGCAAGAAGCAAGTTACCATCGACAGTTGGGGAGGTTTGAAAAAAGAGGGGGCAACAGAGATGCTTACCAAGCCACTTCCAGCCACTGATATGACGAGTCTTTGCCTGATTTGATTGTCGACTTGACAGTATCCATTGCCAGTTGGGAATAGTATTGCAGGCACTTACCAAATCCTCCACATCAAGAAATTTGCACATTCGAAGTGCTTTTTTTGGCTGGGAAGTCGGTGATTTTGTGTTGCTTCTACAGTATAGCGAAAGTATGCTATAACACGTTTACCCTACCTGTAGTAGTCATGACCAAAAGATTTAGTGCGGCGTCAAAAATCATGCAACCCACGTCCTTCAGCTTAGGCGACATAACACGATTCAATACGTTGACATCGGGCTAGCGTCAGTCTGATCCTCCATCCGACTTTCGAGCCTGTCTACAATCGTCATCTCTGCTACGCTGACTATCAGTGAGCGAATTCCTCGTTAACGTTAGAACGTTCCATACACTTCCTTCACCTGCATCTTTTAAAGTGCGCCAACAACCATTTCGCTGGCTGGAGGATTATGACGACTGCCATCAAATTTTCTATTTGTGTTCATTCATGAGCAAACTCAAGAAAGGGTAGCCTCGCGATCCTCACCTGTTCACAAATACAGCAGTCGGAACGGATGAGAAATAGGCTCGCGGGCATGCAGTGCATGTCCAGTTGTTCCCTTATGAAAGGAAACAATGGGATTCATTATAGGAAAGTGAACCCCTCTAGCTGGAAGAATGTTAGNCGCGATCCTCACCTGTTCACAAATACAGCAGTCGGACACGGTAAATTTAGCAAAAGAAGTATTGCTCCTTAAACGGCAATTCTTACGAATGCATAACGAAATCTCCGAATTGTCACTGCAAATAGGCCGACCATAATAGCATCTATTTGCAAAGAATTATATCAATTTATACAACAGTCCTCCTCATAACTTAATTTTCTCATTCAGGAGGTATTAATGCGGGAGTTGAAAGGCAAGTAATTACCATGGATGTTGATTAGAGCTCACGTTTACCCTACCTGTAGTAGTCATGACCAAAAGATTTAGTGCGGCGTCAAAAATCATGCAACCCACGTCCTTCAGCTTAGGCGACATAACACGATTCAATACGTTGACATCGGGCTAGCGTCAGTCTGATCCTCCATCCGACTTTCGAGCCTGTCTACAATCGTCATCTCTGCTACGCTGACTATCAGTGAGCGAATTCCTCGTTAACGCCAGAACGTTCCCTACACTTCCTTCACCTGCATCTTTTTCAAAGCGCGCCAACAGCCATTTCGCTACCTGGAGGATTATAACTACTGCCATCAAATTTTCTGTTTGTGTCTATTCATGAGCCAAGTCAAATGAGGGCAGACTTAAGACCCTGTTACATTACAAAATTACGCTTTTGGATTTTTCGAAGCTTTTGGAAGTCTGTTAGGAGTTTTGGGCCAAGTGCTTAAAATAGGCGCATGTTGTGATGCTCACAAATGTTAAATTGGATGCTTAAGCTTTGCTAAAATCATGAACACTGAGTCAGTCTTTTATGAAAGGCATTTATGGGTTGACGACTTTGTCTTTCTTCGGGACCACAGATTGGGATCGCTGTCAGCAAGCGAAGAGCAAGAGCATGATTTGGCGCTATTAACATTCTCATCCACTTTAGGAAGCCCTACCACACAGAAGTAGCAAAGCCAATTTGGAATGACGTCACTTTGTCTCCGCCTATTTTCTCATCACAAACATGGATATGATACCACAATTAAGCTTCCTCATCGATTCGTACACCATTTGTTAGACTGGAAAATGAGACACCATTCTAATGTTATGCCAACATTTAATTGCAATTGTCTATAACATTGCAGGTCACTAATTTTGGCAAGCAGCTTCGTAAGCGTTGCCAGTGAGGCTAGAACTGCAAACAAGTTGTGGCTACAAACAATCTGCATCAACATAAGCAGCAAACATAATTCCTCTCTTTCATTTATGTTTTTTTGCAATTCTAAAGCGGCTTGCATGTCATCAGTTAGTCTGCGCATCCTAACTCTTTAATGCCAGCTATATGTCTTCCGGTCTGATTCTTCTGATTGACCTTTCCCATATGGCAATCAAATAATTGAATTCGAAGTATACATTTAATTCTCTTTGCCTATAAGTCCATCAATGTGCTTTCCATTATTGTGTATGAGGCAAGCGTCACAAAATTTTGGATGTACAGCGATCCGTTCACGATGAATGCCTTGAAATAATCGTTCACACATGCGTACGTTTAAAATTCCTCATTTTAGCATCGTCCTCTTGGTACTGCTGACGTTGTCGCTAATGGATTCTGTAGCGGAATGTGTTCACTACTATATCAGTGCTCAGTAGCAATTTTCTGGTGAAATAAGCATTTGATGCGATGCTCTTTAAAGTGGAGCTGATAACACCTGACACTGCTTGTAAAATGACAGCGGGGCACATTTAATAACTTTGGATACTATAGAAGCTTAAGGATGTAGCAATGCTGACCATGTTGTCCTGAGCACACACTGTAATGCGGGCGGGAGTGAGACCGTCTAACCACTGTTGCAGAGCCACGAGGCACTGGTCGATATTGCCACGCGACAGCTCATACGCTATTAGGACTTGGCCCTCTTTACAATCTGCAGGACTGGGACACTGTTATGAGAACTGTCTTCCCTTCATTTCTCATACTCAAGTGTTTCATTAGCGCATTCCGAGAAATGCTGCTCCCTTATTCCCTCTTTATCTTTTTTGTGCTTCAAACAGGATATTTTGCTTTCGAGGTCCTTCAGACAGCCTTAATAACCACAGCATACCCCGGGAACTTCTGACCTTATCCATTCACCCGCCCTTTACCTATTACATCCCTGCTCGGTCCTTTCTTCCCAAATTCCTCTACCCAACCACAGGGCCATTTTCCTGCTGCCTAGCTGCCCATAATTCCGCTCTTCTAGGGCTTGTAAATTTCTCGACTTGGACGGCGTCTAGGCCACAATAAATAAGTATGGTACGTGGATTGTGTTGCAGTTAATAAGGTGGCCTGGATTCCGCATCACTAATTTTGTCATGCATGGTAGCTTACTTAACAACAGCTTCTCACTTATGCCTAAGAATCCCTTTCCTGCAGTTACTTCATGAGTCACACAAAATGCATTGTCCACCACAAGTAACCTAGTAAATTTTCAATGAACGCAACTTATTATTTCGTCTGACCCAGACCTTAGGTCACTGACCTATGCAGTCCAAAACCACCAGGTGTCTGATGAATGATCAGTGCTGACAGATTAGGTGACTGATGATATCTCACACATACCTCTTAACAGGCATCGATCAGTCACACTAAGTGGTCACGTATGGCCGCAGTGATGTGGTTAACTTGCCTTAACTGACGAGTTCATCCCACTATCTATCTGTGAAGACGCTTATTGCTAGCCGAGACGGATATCAAGCAGTATCGGACGTAAGCGCCAAATGCTGTCATAGAATGGTCGAAATGTACATTGCGCTCCCTTCAATTCTCTCTTCCCATCAGCATGTGCATAACTGCACCATCGTTTTAGTGCAAGAGTCACACGGTTGTGATAATGCAGTTTTATAGAAATACAGTGGTTTTAAGCAAAGCAAATGTGCTTCAAATCGTTCCGTGGGAGGGAAGTGCATCATAGGCTGCTTTTAAGCAGAACAATGCAAGAGAGCCAGTCGAAATGTAAGTAACTCATAAAATCGTTTTTCGGTGTCCGCAAATGACGCTGTTGGCTAGAGTTCTGGTTTACAAAGATACGAAAATTGCCGGGACGTGATGCTCAAATGTTGCCAGTCTAAGACATTTGCACACCTGGATTCTTTGCAATACGCCACCACTTGCATTGTCTAACTGTGCGATCGTAATGATATATTCAAATTGAAGGTAGCATGTGACGTTGTTGATTACACCACGTTAAGGCCTTCGATAGCCTCTCTGCCATTTTGTAGGTTCGAATTGCCATTTTCAATCTGTCGAGTGTTTAATACTGCAATAAATGCAGGCAGTCAACGAAACATTGGAACCACAAAATGGGTCACATGATAAATTAACTATGGCAGCCATATAATAGTCTAGGATTCCATTTGATTCAGCATGCTATTGCATTACAGGCTAACTTAACCATTTGCTCGCTTTGTGGTCTCTTGTAACACAAACCACTAGGTTCCTTCATACAGATTAAAGAAGCATGGATTTGGTGGCAGAAACCATTGGACTCAAGGAAGAATTCTGCTTTGTCTTTTTGGAAGTCACTTAAAGGCAAGGTCCATATGTACGTGTCACCTTTTCTTTTGAGATATGTACAGTATAATAGCTTAGAGCTGAACATTCAGCCCCTGATTTCGCTCCTTATGGCAAAAGAATCGCCTTTTATGCGATCGAATTTTGACCTTGAATCTTGACATAGCGCCACCTCGCAAAACATCGCACTTGCTTTGACTGCTAAAGCTGCAATGACAGCTGCGGCAGTTACAGACAGTAAAATCAACAAAATCGAAAGGCTTAGACTGCGTCAATCGCGAGATTCTGACGGATTTAGACAAAGGTTGAAAAGTTACAAGCTGTTGCTGTGACTGACTGACTTAAACGAAGACGAACTGGGTTTTGTTACCCTGATCGTTACGTTGCAAACAATCATAACAAATGTTGCCAACGGAACTCGCCTAATGCCACATAATTGGTATTTTTTGTGGAAACTGGGGACTAGCAATTCCTTGAATGAAAGATGAGTCACGTGGTAATGGTTTCCAGCCCAAGCCCAACTCACCTAATTGCGCCTCAAGTATTAGACGTTGCAGAAGAAGACAGAGGAGATGGGGAAGGTGAGGCTTATATTCTTGCAAATCACTAAAAACAGCGCATTATGCATACAATTAATTTAAAGCAGGTTTAAAAGTTGCGTTTTACAATTAAGACCTAGCGTTGGGGAAAAAGCTACTAGGTAGGGCTATGCCTCTCCGTCTCTTTCTGCGAGACAGGCTGCCACAATCGCCCCTAGTGCCATTGGAGGCGGTGGCTTCGACAGCAACATGGACCGCAGTGGTGGCAACGGATGCAGCCTTATTAGGATTGACCATGCCAAATTGCACATACTTTGTAAAGAACTCTAAGGTTTGCTCAGGTTGTCTTCTTCTTCTAAGAGTAGGATGTGGGCAAACCTTTTATATTCTTATGCACCGCGTAGGAACCACATGACTCTTGATGTTGCTGGTTTGCTAGTTGGTTGGGCATATGCGTGCAAATCATCGGATGCACCTTGTAATTGTCAGTTGGGCAGATTTGTGTCAGAGACACAGGAGGACTTGCAGAGGAGGATCAATCCATTGCAGATGTTGGAGACTTGATGCCTACATACTGAAGAGCTTTGGCGACAATATCATCGACGTCATCGTCGTCGTCTTGAGCAACCTTATTATCCTCATCAACCGACTCGGCTGGCGCTGTGGTGCCAACGTGGGGAGTCACTACTATTACCGATGCGGAATGAGCATCCTCTGTCACTGTTAGCCCTCGGAGGGCCAATTCTAACATTGCATCCCAGTCCATTTTTTCCATATGGTCCACCATTTCGATCCAAATTTAAATTTGCTGACTAAAAAGTGTTGAGATGATCTGTACTACCAACCAATTAAAACTCCAAAGACGATTGGCCATCCAGGGGTTGTTGAGGATGACTAATTTAACTATACTGTCTAGGACAGTTTTGTGCGTTACAGCAACCGGGTGAACACGAGTGGTGTTCTAGCCACGTTCATGTCCTCACACTTACAAATCACACCTGTCTTTGTCCTATCCCTCTATTTTCTTAGCATTTAAGCCATGCCACTAGTTGATGCAGAGAATATCCACTTTTAACCCAGTCCAACGCACCTCCTGCTAATTATCGCATCTAAATCCGCCTGCCTCACTTTGGAAGAATTAAAAATAAATGGTCCATTGTACTGAATGTGGGAGTCGAACATGAAGCTTGGATAAAAGGACCTACTGTTAGGCTGACTAATGTGATTTTTGCTCCTCTTGAGCTATTGCTGTAATAATGTTGGTGTTGATATACGCTTGGTAGGTGAGAGGCGGGAACAAGATCCACGTGGTCGAAAACGAGCTCGCGTGTTCTCCTCAGGAGCCGGAGACTGATGCATCGTAGATTGGACGTTCCCACCTACCTGTTTTCCCTTTAATAAAACCATGCTTAGAATAGCTCGGCCTTCTTCCAGCAAGGTAAAATGGAGGAGGAGGAAGAACGAGATAGTCCCGCTACACTGGCGGCAGCATCGGCGGACCTTCCCCCCTTCAAAGGCGATATGGACTTTGAAGATTGGATGCAAACCGCTAGGTTTTACATCCCCTTGTACCTTTAGCGGCAGAGAGTGCCGCTGCTCCTTCACGCTCCTCCGCAAGAGCTCTTTCTCTTAGCAATAAAAGCAGGAGCCACGCCCGATTCCGACATCGACCATTGCTGTAAGATTCTCTTGCAATTGGCCACTGTCCAAAGTGAACGTTCTCTGGCCAGAGAATTCTTCCACCGCGACCAAAATGTGGGTAAAATGACGAGGACTACCCTCGGTGCCCACAACTCCTAGCTGAAGGAGCCTTCAAAGGATGCCCCAGCCAAAGTGACCAGCTGGGTGGCCGTCCAATACTGCGCGGGAGTCCAACCGCCAACTATCGCCGCGAGGCTCAATGCAATGAAGACCAACGATCTCAATCAGTTGGTCAGGGCCGCGACTAAGATACGTCAGGAACTTCCCCTGACATCTGCTCCCCAGACGTCTCACCGACGGCCAAATCAGCCGCGTCCTCGCTGGAACCCTCACACAAGACTCCAAGAGCAGGTAAGACCTACTTTTCGTTATCCCGTTAACACCCAAACGCCCCTCGTCCATTTCTGTAAGCTCTCTGCAAGTTAGAAGGATACCCCTGTCGTTTTCTCCTGGACTTGAAAGCGGTTAAGTCCCTTGTAAATTTCGAAGCGTCCCCAGATCTCTTCCGCAAGATCCGTGCCCGGTCTTCCTCCATAAAACTACTTTTAGNAAGCGGTTAAGTCCCTTGTGAGTCCCGAAGCGTCCCCAGATCTCTTCCGCAAGATCCGTGCCCGGTCTTCCTCCATAAAACTACTTTTAGCCGAAGGGAGCAAGATGAAAGCGATCGGAGAGACGTCACTAAAGATCACAATAGGGAAGGAATCCTGGACATCACAATTTATTATGTGTCCAGAACTAGTATGCGAAGCAGTGAATTCGGCCGAGCCTTCCCTGGGAAAGAACGCTGACGAAATCTGCAGAGCTCTGTTCAAAGCCGCGGGTATCCCTGTTAACAACCTAGAGGAGCTTTGCTTACGGTTAACAAATATCACCGACAGCGAAAGGATGGAACTGCACTCATTGCTGTGCAGATAATCCAGAATGTTCTCTTGGCAAGGAACCAAACTCGGTTGGACGAGCATCATTAAACATGCCATCGATACAGGTGAGGCTAGGCCAATATGGCAGCCCCCGAGACGCATTTCCTCCGCCACTCTTGGAAGACGTAAATCGTCTACTGAATGGGATGATCTTTGACGACGTGATACGGCAATCCAAATCACCGTGGGCATCCCTGATTGCGCTAGTAAAGAAAAGTGACGGGAGTATACGGCTGTGAGTGGACTACAGGAAACTGAACGCCGTGACCATGAAGGACGCTTTTTTACTACCTCACATCAACGACTCATTGGATTCCCTGCACGGGTCAAAGTGGTTTTCCACTCTGGATTTGAAATCCGGCCACTGGCAAGTAGAAGTAGCGGAGATGGACAGAGAGAAGACAGCTTTCATAGTGCCAAACGGACTCTACGAATTTCAGACAATGCCGTTTGGACTATGTAACGCCACAGCTAACTTCCAGCGCCTGATGCAGGCTGCACTAATGGGACTTTTTCCAAAGCACTGCATAATCTACCTCGACGACATTCTTGACTTTGGCAGAGACATGCAGGAACATAATGCCAACCTGAAACTCGTGCTAGGTCGCCTTTGAGACGCTGGATTGACCCTGAACCCAAAGAAATGCCACTTCCTTCAACGTTCGGTTGCATTCCTGGGGCATACAGTCTCGTCAAATGGGATGGCCGTCACCGGAGACCGCACAAACCAAGTAAGAACATGGCCGACACCGACCAATCAGACGAGGTCGCCTTTGAGACGCTGGATTGACCCTGAACCCAAAGAAATGCCACTTCCTTCAACGTTCGGTTACATTCCTGGGGCATACAGTCTCGTNGCACAAACCAAGTAAGAACATGGCCGACACCGACCAATCAGGCGGAGCTCCGCAGTTTTATCGGCTTGGCAAACTACTGCCACCGTTTCGTCTAAGGCTTCGCCAAGATCGCTGGTCCTCTGCACAAATTAACAGAGAAGCAGGCGAAAAAGAATTTCACGTGGGTGAACGAACATGATGAGGCCTTTAACGAACTAAAGCGCAGGCTCTGCTCCGCTCCGGTTCTGGCCTTACCCAACTTCGAGAACGGCGCACTCCCCTTCGTACTAGACACAGACGCCAGCGACGTAGCCGTAGGCGGTGTTCTATCCCAACGGGATAAAGAAGGCAGGGAACACGTCATCGCATACGCCAGCACCAGGCTCAACAAAAAAATGAGACAGAAAAGTGCAACGGAACGCGAACTGTTCGCCATCTTTACAATGGTTCGGCACTTTAGACATTATCTGATAGCGAAACAGTTCATTGTGAGAACGGACCACAAAGCGCTGACCTGGCTAAAAACCATGAAGGAGATTGACCGCTCCGTGGCGCGCTGGTACGAAGAACTGCAGCAATACGATTTNGGGAGAACGAATATGATGAGGGCTTTAAGGAACTAAAACGCAGGCTCTGCTCCGCTCCGGTTCTGGCCTTACCCAACTTCGAGAACGGCGCACCCCCCTTCGTACTAGACACAGACGCCAGCGACGTAGCCGTAGGCGGTGTTCTATCCCAACGGGATAAAGAAGGCAGGGAACACGTCATCGCATACGCCAGCACCAGGCTCAACAAAAAAATGAGACAGAAAAGTGCAACGGAACGCGAACTGTACGCCATCTTTACAATGGTTCGACACTTTAGACACTACCTGATAGCGAAACAGTTCATTGTGAGAACGGACCACCAAGCGCTAACCTGGCTAAAAACAATGAAGGAGATTGACCGCTCCGTGGCGCGCTGGTACGAAGAACTGCAACAATACGATTTTACAGTGCAATACCGAAAAGGGACTACGCATGGCAACGCGGAAGCACTGTCTCGCAGACCTCTCGCAGCAGAGAGGGAAAGCGGTATAGTGGGCACGCTATTTTTAAGCGAACCCACTAGACACCAGTGGAGAAATTCACAAAGTACAGATCCCGATACGGCGTTGCTATACGAGAGGTTCCTGGCGTCCTCACACAAGTCTACTGCAGAAGGGATGAACTCGTCCAGCAAAGTAGCTAAACGGATATGGCGGCAGTGGCCCAAACTCACCCTGGAAGACAAAGTTTTATGGCATCAAGAAGACGCCACGTCCCCAAACGTCTTGTTGTTCCTGACTCGCTGATACAAACGGTCCTCCAAGAGTTGCAAGGGCAATTGGGGCATGTAGGTGAGAAGAAGATGGTGGAGGCCTCGAGTGAACGATACTGGTGGCCCTCTCTTACCCTGNTTCACCCAACAGCGATGGCTCCCCTACAACCCATGCCCACGGGATTCCCAGGCGAAAGGGTGGGCATTGACATTATGGGCCCTTTGCCCCTTACCAAAAGGGGAAATCGGTATATCCTGGTTATGGTTGGTTACTTCACGAAAGTAGCTGAAGCTGAAGCCATGAAGTCTCAAGGCGCCGAAACAGTCGCTTCAACCTTCTTCAACCGTTGGATCTGTCAACACGGTGTGCCCGAATCAGTTCACAGCGATCAAGGTCCTAATTTCGAAAGTCGACTCTTTACAGAACTGTGCAAGACTCTCGGAATTACGAAGACGCGCACGACACCAAAGTACCCACAAGGCAACGGTCAGGTAGGAAGAACTAACCGCACTCTGGTGAGACTGCTGAAGGCGTTTACCAAGGGGCCGAAGCCAGAAGACTGGGATTTGAGTCTAGGATGCGCCCTTCTAGCGTATAGAGCCGCAGTCCACGCGTCACCGGGTGTTTCTCCATTCAAAATGCTCACAGGACGCGAAATGAGAGTTCCGTCCGGTATCTTTATCCCGAGCTAGGAAACAACACCCAACAATGTGCCGGATTACGTTCTGCGCCTAAAAGAAGAAATAAGAAAGACGTTTAATTTGGCGCGGCGACACCTACAAACGTCTTATAGTAGGCAAAAGAGGTACTACGACAAGCGCAGCCGACCCAACACCTACCACGAAGGAGATCTCCTCCATACATACAACCCAATCCCTCCACCTGGAACCTATCGGAAATTCTACCACCCTTGGAGCAAAGATCCCTTCCGCGCAGTGCAAATCCTCTCCCCCACTAACTACCTCGTCCAAAACGCGGAATTTCGTACTCAACCAATTACGGTTCACCATAATAAGATGCGACCTTACAAAGGCTCTCCGCCGGTTGGACATGAGGACGATGTCTACGGAATAGTTGATGATGGAAAACCACCCCATGGCATAAATAAAACCAATGGGCTAGAGCGGGACCGGGGACGGTGCTCAAAAAAGGAGGGGGTTGTGTGATAATGGTGGTGTTTACATACGCTTTGTAGGTGAGAGGCAGGAACACCATATCCACGTGGTCGAGAACGAGCTCGCGTCTTCTCCTCTGGAGCCATGGATTCTAGCTCCGTAGATTTGGACGTATCATCTACCTGTTTCTCCCTAAATAAAACTATGCCTAGAAAATCTCGGCCTTCTTCTAGCAAGGTGGAAAGGAGAAGGAAGAGGAACGGGAAAGTCCCGCTGCATAGGTGGCACAGCCGCAAACTGTTTAATCGTGCATAGTAGGTGCCCTGTAAGTGTTAAAGTGTGTGTCTATTAAAGTGAACTGTTGAGTAGCATTCTAATGAACCTACCAGCTTAAGAGGGCGAGTGTTCTACATCCGCAGCCCATTACAAAGGTGCTAGTTTTCATCTATTGCAGCAGGAACGTGATGCTCTTCTGAATGCTTGCGGTGCAAATTTTAGAACTGAATGGTCGCTCAATTAAACACTGAACACAACTTTGGATGTGCCCGTAATTTTAATCTTCGTTAGAACATTGACTTTGAATTTACTCAATTTCTAGGTGAGTTAGATAAGTGTGCTTCAATGTAAACAGCTAAAAGCATCTTTCGAAATACGTCCTAGTTATAGATAGTGAGCATGAATCTGCTTCATGCCTAGCACAAAAAGAAATGGTGGAGCTTTCCGTGTTGTGAACTGTGGCGGCGGAGACTCGGATGGTGGAGTGTTCTAGATTAGCCCCTAATATGGTCAAAGAGGTGTCTGAGCATGGATGTCAACAGCAACGATTTGGTTAGGGGGTGGTGAAAGTGAATCTAAAAGCTTGCCACCAAAAGCACACATAGACCGAACAGCATTGAGTGATTGATTGAGAAATGGTTCTGGAAAAGGATGCCAAAAGATCACTGGCAGGAAGAATAGTGCATGTTTTGTGGTGAGTGAAATAATGCGTGGATTATAAGGTCTGCCCTCCCTTTTTTACACGTTAGGGACTTGTTTCTCTTTTGCATGAACAAATTGTTTGGCAAGCAATGGGTCGAGTTGTTGAGAAAGTGTTGGAAAAGCCAAGCGATTTGAACAATACTTCCAAGCAGACAAAGTGGTTTTAATGACTTCAAATTACACAGTGCAGACGCTATATTATCCCATTTCTACGTGGATCCTTTTTAATATTGTTGCAGAAAATTACCTTGAGTTATATTTAGGCCTGCTTTGAGGTGCGAAAGAGAGGAAAATCTAGGTTTGGCTCATATATAAGTCGATTTGAGTTAGGTTCACCATAGATTAAATAGTCTTAAAAAGCCATTTTTTCAAGTTGTGGGCTCATTTGGATTTGCTAACTATTTAATAATTACAGTTGGGTTCATTTTTTACGTACTTTATAAGGTGATTGTTAAAGCTTTGGTTTGTGGTTAAGCGCCTCCTAAATTCTATCCAATTATGGTCTAGGATGCCAGAATTTGTATATGATACACCAGAATAAGTGTGCTTTGCCCATTCTAAGGCTCCACTGCTTTGTTGTTACCTTCCTGCTACTTGCAGGCAAAAATTTGCTTGTCAGAGGCGTCGTCTCTCAGTTTTTAGTACCTGTGGATATACCTTATCTTTTCTAGCAAGAAAAATAGTTGAGCCTTTGCTTTGTAAGACCCATTTTATGCTTTTACTAGTAGATAGAGGTGAAGATAGTCTGTGCTAAAGGCACCGGATATTTGTTGGTNTCTAGCAAGAAAAATAGTTGAGCCTTTGCTTTGTAAGACCCATTTTATGCTTTTACTAGTAGATAGAGGTGAAGATAGTCTGTGCTAAAGGCACCGGATATTTGTTGGTGCCCTGTGGTGGCCGATTCTCCTAGGAGGTATGGCAGCACAGTCCATATTATCCGTTAGAATATTGGTTGTACAAGTACTTAGGTGGAAGTTGAGCACTGGCAGTTAGTAGTAGTTGCTGAATTTAACCTACTGCACACCTCCTATTTCTGATATTTTTGTCCAGAAAATTCTCTAGATTTTGATGTTTACTTCTACACATTTGTCCTCAAATGAATATGTTTGATAGCTATTTAGTTGACTGGCTCCATATTACCTCGCAGTTTGTTTGATTTATTAAAAAACACCATCCAAATAATAAACACAATTTCGTTTTTGAGTGTTGGTGGCATTTGTTAAGTTTGAGCAGGTTACCTGGGATTTTCAAACTCAGTTTTGCCTGTGCTTCGAAAGTTTGTCACCGAACTACTGAGATGCAACTACGAAGAGCAAAATTAATTGATCCCATGTTTCTTTGGTAACATCCTAAAATAACCTTGCAAGGTTCTTGTTTCGAGTTCTAGATGGGGAATTTTTGTGCCCCGTTATTGAGTTTATTTGATATTGAGGCAGTTTCGGGTCTGTCACCCCAGTCAAAATCGGCCGATTCCATACCCCTCTACACGATTTGCCACTATTTATTGATTCCTTTAATCCGCATGCCTTAGCATTCATTTTGAATAAACCAAAAGACTCCTAATTTTGGAAATATAGCACCCGAAAGGAGATAGTTTTGTAGACGTTACCGCCAAGTAAGCATTGCGGCAAATTTACATTTACATAAGGGGTAGTTTCTTTCGAGCCAAATGTTTGTCTTGAAGTATAGCTTCTTAAGAATGTATGACAAACTTATTATGCACTGGGAAGAAATGTCGACACCTTTGAATCAGTAACTCGCTGGTGGTGTCTTCTCAGCATCTGCCTTTTCCAGGCTATCTTTGCTGACACTATTACTTTGTGAGATATTTCAAAACTACTTCTGCGAAGATATAAAGAACAAGGCTATTTGATGTGTTGAAATTGATAGTACTGCAGATCACCCGCGCGTTCAACTTCGACTTTTGTTTTGGCTCAGGTGAAATTAACTAACATACGTGCCGATAATCGCTAGCAAGCTCAATGAGCAACAGCGTATCAGGCTATGAAAATAATGTTCACCCCAATTCAAGCCAAGCAAATTTTTGCAAACCACTGGCAACTAAGGGCTCTCTCTCCTTAAAAAAATTCATGTGTAAATGAAGAAGTCAGTACAGATTTTGTGCACGTCCAAAAACGCACGTAACTATGCGCACCGTAATCATGGCTCACTAACAGAGTTGTTTTATTCAGGAGAGTTGCAGAGAAAAGTGAGAACAGGAGAACCTCCTGTACCAGTAACACGGACATACAATCTTCCTGCACAATAGCTGAAACGAGCGAAGTGTAATGACGATAGTAAAGTCAAATGTCATTCTAAATGCTACTCTGTGGCCTCGTCAATCGTCGATCGGTAAGCCAGCAGTCCTCCTCCAACTCGACAACCTCATAAGATTAGACGGAGAATTGAGGATTGCTAAATCGATACGTTTGGGGCTCATCCATTGCCATTTCGTGATGTATGGCAGGTGGACGAAGTGCACTTGTTTGGTAGCGTCCACGACTGCGATCTGTCCATGGATGTAGATTGTGGCGACTTGTCCCATGACCATAACCCATATCTACGCATTGGTTTAAGCTGATTGCACGCGTTCTTACAGTGTTTGTGGCATAAAGCCAATCCTCCAAACGGAACCAGGCTTCATTCAGTAACTGACACATACCTGGATCAGAGGTGAAGCTTGGGGATGAAGTTATGGGAAAAATTTTGCACCGTACTATCCTCCCTCACGTCTTGCCGAACACTGGTGAGCAACGCTAAGTACGTCAAGAGCCAGAGAACACGTTCCATTTTCGATCTTTCGAGGCAATTTCTACGCATATCGGCCTGACATTACCACACTTCTCGGAGTTGGCAATTTCTATGTGCTCTTTAGCCTGGCCTATGCCTCAGTAATTTTGCATCAATTGTGCTAACGATGCTCACTAGTCAAGCTAAATTAAAATGAACTAAGCATATGCCCTCTGCATATTTGCAGCGGTCGTGCACTTTGGAACTACGTTAGCTATCATTTGGGCCATTTCCTTCGACCTGTCTTTATGGTCTGATTGTTCAAGTTGTGAACTTGACAGGACTTAAGCTGACGCACATAAATACCATTCTCCAAATGCTACGGCACTGCCTAGCTAAGTTTAAACGTAGCCAGTGTGGCATAATATTCCTAACTGCTTCTTCCGCCTTCTTCTAAGTTAGCCTGCGTCTATCATGGAGGAAGGAAAATGCCCTCCTATATGCAGCATTCATCTGAATAGCAGCAGTGGGATTTCTGCCCCCCTCGATCACCACATGAAGCATGCAAAACTTTATGACCTAAAATCTTGGTAGTTATGAGTCCACCAGTTCTTGCTTTTCCCTACAGAGCGATGGTGCTCCTTGCATCACCGTAGGGGTCAATTTCTCCCAATTCAGCCGTTATTAACTCTAGTTTGCTTAGAGTTCCGATCTATTTTTGCGCTTCTCATTGATAATACGCCATGCATGACACCACTCCTTGACATTGGAGCCCTGATAATCCACCTAACAGTGGGTTCGATGAAAGCACCAGGTGAGTCTACAGTATTAATGAGAACCGCACCAGGCCCAACTAGCGGGTGAAGACTTGCGGCTACTAAGACCTAAACGAGTCGCCAAGTAGATAGGCTACAATTAACGAACATGGGATGGGCGCTGTGACAGATTTATTATTTAGCATGCACAGCAGAAGCGGTGGGGAGTCAAAGTTGCGCAGCCACATTCGTCACACCAACACGACTACAATGAAATTTTTTAGGAGTTACGTGTTTTGCCTAGTTCTGAGATCGGTGGACCGGTGAGGTTTGTTTTAAGCCTCAGATAACAAATTCAGCGGCTTCGTGCTGCGACGAAGCCGAATGCGCAAGAATTAGTAAGGTAAAAAATGACAAGCTAATTGCATTTAACACTGAATAGAGTCATCACAATGACGCCATTATTTGGTCAACTCTCCTTCAATGTCTTCAATGAGTGCGTTAACTTCCAAAGATCTGCAGCCCGTTATAAAGCGGTCCATTAGGTAGAAAATCCAGGTTAGTTTTGGGCAGGTACCAGAAAAACAGGTCAACCAAAAAATATAGTGTCAGGTCTGTGCCACCTAGACACTGCAGATGAATATAGCCACTTTAAACACGCAGTCAAGGTTTTGAATAATTGCCCAAAGGATCCGACATACGCATAAGTCAAAAGTGCTTGTTTCGCATCACATTCTTCAAACAAAGGTCCTAACACGAAAGTAAAGATGCTTGTNTGCATTGTGCAAGAGTGCTCTTGTGTTTAATTTGTTCAGCACTGCATCATGCACCCCTGCCAAATGCTTACATTGGGACAAGTCCATGGAATGCAAGGCACATGCCAAGCATATTGTAAGACTGGTTTGTTAAATTTCAACCACAGAAAGCACGCATAACAAGTTCAATACGCGACATCCAATGCAGTCGGTCCGTTGATTTGGCTGAAGGATGCTAGAATAAGGATAATCTAAGAACTTGGCAGTGCTGGACATTGCAAGATCCTTAGGCAACAGGATGATTTCTGCCACAAAGTCATTCATAACGTCGTCACTGGTTAAAGTGCATTGAAGTGCATTAGAACAAATAGCATGGATTAAATTCCATGGCACTGGTCTAGGGCTAATCATGAGTGGATGCGACGATCCGCTTCCAAGACGTCAAGTTGTCCATTTCACTGCTACATACAACGTTCCTTTGCTTCCAAGCCTGTCCACCTGGCCAGCTCATATGTACGTCAAAACGACTGGCACGTAAGAGCACCCCTACACAACAAAATGCGTCACTTGCAGGCGTTGTGCAGGGTGTATCAGACGTGGGCAAAGCGTTCAATGTTATGGTGCTTCGATTGATGAAGTGGCAGGGGGTGAAGTGTTGGGTGCCTTTTGAGTTACAGCCTGTGATGGCAACTAGCAAGGTGCATGCCATAGCCTGTGTTCTTGCGCCTAATGGCACGAGGGAATAAACGGCACTCTCATCGCAAGCCCTAGATGATGGGGAACGTAATGGTTGCGTTTTGTGCTTGTCTACCTGACAAACCAGGTTTAGCGGCGCAGAGATGTGTCTGATACCGCGCAAATGACGTCAGCATAGGAAAATTGTCAGTACACCTAGCTGTGCTAGCCATAACATGGTTTGGCCTGAAGCAGGTATAGTTTTCCCCTCGTCAATTTCGTTACTGGTCAGTAGCTAACATGGCAAAGCGTTCCACACATTAGTTAAATGTTCTCAGAAATAAATACTAGGGCTGTAGGGTGGTTACCACCACGGTCAGGATGAACTAAGAGGCATTTTCACCACTGTAAGGTTATCGTAATATCACCCTATGCCTTGAGTCTTTTACAGGTAAGTGTAGACTACGAAATACTTGAATATCACCCCTCAGCACCAGCATCGATACCCTAAGTCATTTCTATCGGTGCTTGGACATGTTCACGACACATTTGCCATGACAAGGTCCCATTCATGCGAACGTCTAGAAACCATAGTGTCGGGTCGACATGAACTATACCCCAATCCGCACAAAGAACTGAAAGAGGTAAACAACGCTAGAAGCAAGAGCGTCTTTTACCTATACCCCTCGGAATGAATCAGTCAGACGCCTGGGTGTAATAAGTGTGCTACGAGCGTATGCGAAACTAGCCGAATGTACTTATTTATAATGGGCAAATATACGCCTTATCAGTCATGAGGCACCAACTGTGAGATACTTCGGTCGCCACCGGTGTGCTCCACTGGTCATTCTCATCATTAGACCAGGTCTTCGAAAGTCTACCATTTCTCTCTTCTCCTCGTCTACTTGTACAATCTGTCTCTCCTTCTACTTACTCTTTGGCGTTCCCCCATCCATGCCTAGAAGAAAGCGGAGGGTAGCAGAGGGGTGTGAGAGACCCTCAGTGATAGGCTACACGCTTTCCAGTTTGCGCTTCACGCTTCCTTCCTTATGGCCGTCATTGGTTGGTGGAATAGGTTCATAGCTGTACAAATCATGGAGTTCTGCACCAGACAGTTAGTACACTGGCATAAACGATGGAAGCAAGAGGAGGAAGTGGCTTTACTGCTGACTAGTGATGAATACAAAGCCACCCAGCCTCAATGAGAAATACTCTTTACAGGTGCTTGACCACGTCCATTCTACCCCGTTTATTAGAAGTTGTCAATGGGGATTAAAGGCCCATAATTTTAATTCGACGACTTCGGTTGCGCCTTTTTTTCTCAAATTCCAATTTTTCATATGCTCTTAAGCTTACTTATTTGAAATTGAGAGCCCTGTCAAACGGTGATTTGGAGCGTTTTTGCAGCATTTGCTAAAGGTTGTGCTAAGTCGACTCGGATATGAATAAAATCCGCATCAGTGGTCAAGTAAGTAGAATAAAATCACTGCTAGATGCAAAATCATTTTTGTGATGCTAAGCCAAGTGTCCTTTTAAAACAGTTAATTGTAATAAGAGTTGCAGGTCTCGACCGTAAAAGTGGTATTGCATAATTTATCGACGACTAATTTGCCTCTCGGAGCAGCAACTAATTGTAAAGTATAAGATTTTGCACGCAATGTGAAAAGCAGCATTAACACCTGATGTAACGCGAATGGAAAGCTGCTATTCGGGACAATCGGTTAAAGGACGATCAACATTGAGATCGCCAATCAAGCCACCAACACTTCCAACAGTCACCCAAACGCGAAGTTCAGTCAGTGTGTTTACCTCAACCAAGAGATGTGCCCTGCCTCATATGAAGTTATGCAAACACATCTCTTCCTAAGAGCCGTGTTGCAGCAATTTCTGCGCATTCATCTGCCTTAGGCCTTACTCAGAATTTTGGTATCCGAACGAATTTTAAAGCGGCCCCTAACTCATTTCCTCCTAGCATTTTTCACTGCTCCAACTTCTTGAAGTCAACCATGAAGATGTTTCAGTTTAATAGAGCTTTCTAATTTTGTTTTCTTTTGCTAGTAAGGATTGGTGTAAGCACATAGGCCTGACTGTNCTTCCTAAGAGCCGTGTTGCAGCAATTTCTGCGCATTCATCTGCCTTAGGCCTTACTCAGAATTTTGGTATCCGNTTTAGTCATCTGAGGCAGTTGCAAGAGATGAAGAGACGAGTGTGATCTTAACCGGGCGTACAGACGAAGTAATGCACTTCTGTGTTTAGATGAGTGCCAGCGTCGGCGCCTTGCACAAACCCACTGGGGATGTCAAATAGACTACCTGCCATGGTTGTAGGCGATAGAACGAGGTAGTCAAGTTATGGGACGGCAACTCAGCGCTGGTCCATTTCTCTTTCAAATTCAGTACCGTCGGATTGTATCGGAAGAGCGGGCAGGACTGGGGAGCGACCTTGATTGTAGCACCGCCGACGCTAAATGTGGTAATTTATGTCTGTGCAGCACATTTACTCTCCTCTCATTTCTTGACCTGTACAGCAAGAAGTTCATGTGTGTCCTTCAAGGCAATGTTAACACAGGATAATGATTTGCGAAGGGATGTAAGCCAAGAAAAGCCTTACTAGATGTGGATAGGTTTTAGGTATGTTTACCTTGTTTGCATTCATGATTTCAACTACTTTCGCTAGCAAGGTATTTAACAAAGTAAAAGCGTCATGATCTACGGGGCGTTAGGACCGAACATAGTGTCGCAACATGTTAGGACAGCCGTTGTTGCGACTTATTTGATGCGTTCTTAATCAACTCAGCTCTATGTCAGACAGCACAATAAACAATTTGGTAGGGAAGCCAAATCCATTCGAAGGCTAGTACACAACTGCAAGCAAAGCCCATGTCAGCCGTTAATCCCTGCTCAATTTAAGCTTCCTGACTTTAAATTTTGGTTACTTTACAGCTTTTTCAAATATTTCTTTGAATTACGCCTCCTAAATTTTATTCGGCGAAATCAGGAGGCACACTCGATAGTTAAAAACAGTTTACAGTCTGCGATGCAAATAGGTATTCTAAGTGCGATGCTTTTTTATTTTTTCATGAGCAAACGCTGCGCAGCAAAACATTATGCAAAGTGCTGAGCATTATCAAAGCATTGCTGACGTGCAGATGAGCTTAGAGGCAACTAACATTAAGGGGTCACACAGCTGAGTAGAAATATAATGACATAGGCCTTAACAAAACTCAGAGCTTTAGAGCTGACTTTGAAGGCAACTTCAGTTAGGTATATCAGTATTTTTGAGAATGTTCTGCTCATGGTAACAGTTACTTTCTTATTTTGATGTCATGATAAATCCTACTGGCATATTATTGGCCGCAGAAGAATCATTCATGAAACGGAAAATTCACTATCAGTAACAATGTAGGCGCTATAATTTTAACCCTGACGTGAATTTGTTTCAGTACACGGGAAGTACACGACACGAATTTACAGTAGCTTAATTACTGTTTTCCTAAAACGCTAGCTCTGGCAACATCACACCCAGTGCATTAAGAACAAACATTCTTTCCTTTCTGTTCCTTTTGATTATTTGATGCGTTCTTAATCGACTCAGCTAATGTCAGACAGCACAATAAACAATTTGGTAGGGAAGGCAAAACCATTTAAAGACCATTAAACAATTGCAAGAAAAGCCCATATCATCCGTTAGTCCCTGCTCAATTGAAGCTTCCTGACTTTAAATTTTGGTTACTTTACAGTTTTTTAAATATTTCTTTGCATTACGCCTCTTAAATTTTGTTTGGCAAAATCAGGAGGTATACCCGATAGTTAAAAACAGTTTACAGTCTGCGATGCAGACGGAGATTCTAAGTGCGATGCTTCTCTATTTTTTCATGAGTAAACGCTACGCAGCAAAACATTATGCAAAGTGCTGAGCACTATCAAAGCATTGCTGACGTGCAGATGAGCTTAGAGGCAACTAACATTAAGTGGTCACACAGCTGAGTAGAAATATAATGACATAGGCCTTAACAAAACTCAGAGCTTTAGAGCTGACTTTGAAGGCAACTTCAGTTAGGTATATCAGTATTTTTGAGAATGTTCTGCTCATGGTAACAGTTACTTTCTTATTTTGATGTCATGATAAATCCTACTGGCATATTATTGGCCGCAGAAGAATCATTCATGAAACGGAAAATTCACTATCAGTAACAATGTAGGCGCTATAATTTTAACCCTGACGTGAATTTGTTTCAGTACATGGGAAGTACACGACACGAATTTACAGTGGCTTCATTACCGTTTTCCTAAAACGCAAGCTCTGGCAACATCACACTCAGTGCATTAAAAACAAACGTTCTTTCCTTTCTGTTCCTCTTGTTTTAATAAGCAATGAAACAATGTTGTCAGTCCAAATAACTGGAAAAGAAAGTAACTCCTATAAAGTCTAAATGCAATGGACACCTTTTGGTAGTTTGGCAAAAACGCGCAGCCTTCATTTTCTTGTTTGCTTTTAGATCACAAGCATTATTTACATTAATTCCTTAGTAAATCACAGCGTTTTTATGCAGTGTACCTTGCAGGAAACACCAAGGAAGCGTGCCTGACCTAGGATACTTAAGGCTACACTTCGACCGATAGGAAGCCTGTCAAAGTCTTAAGTTTTCAAGATTCATGTAAGCATCCATTTGAACGGCTTACTGTCTAATGAATGACTTTCAGTTTTTGCCTATTCAGCTTTCAAGGTGAACTTTCCTATCACAAGCGATTGTTCAATCGCTTTGTGCATCGAGATAATAATGCATGGGAGACAATGAATGGAATGTGTTAAAATCCATCCACTAGTTATAATGAAAAAATAATTTTAAACAGATTTAAACACACAGAAGTTGGGCCTGAGTGAGAGTATTTGCGATAACCTGTTCCATGCGGCCGTGTTAGTCGAACCAGCTGTAAGCGCCTAAAGTAAAGATCTAGTAGCACACCAGCCTGCGCAGCATCCAAATTCCTTGACTGGCATACCATTTGAATGAACACGTTGTCAGGCAGCATAAAAGCTTGTAGAGAAGAGTTTACCCTGTTAACCTGGAAAAATAAGTTCCTTTTACTATCGTCAGCCATGCTGAACATAAAAGAGCAGTCAAATCTGCATAATGAGAATGCGACATTTCTCACATTTTATAATCCAGTCATGCTATTTACGAGCAAAAATATATCCACTGAGTAAAGATTCGTGTAGCAAGGCAATAGCACCTGCAGGCAACTTGAACAAGGCAAGCTATTCCAAGTTCTGATGCTTAGCTCATTTTGTCGTAAACCAGTGCTCATTTTACGGCATTGGCTAGAAAAACCTAAAAATTATTTGCAGTCGTTGGTTGACAATAAGGTCAGCAGTACAGTCAGAAATCACCCTTATCCTTGTATGCATTGCAATCAAAACAACGAAATCCGCAAGAGACAATGGAGATGCTGTAGCAGTTTTAAATTTTTAAGTAACCACTCAAAGTTCCACAGCTAGAAATCACATCTTTCCTTATTAATGATAAGATCCAACTGTCACATTTAGAGCATAACTCAAGCCACAGAGCAATTACTTCCGATTTGAACTTAACATTGCCTTGATTATTGTTTGATAAAGTCGTTATAAAATCAAACAAGTGCATCGATAAGAATTCAAGCGCAAGTCAAACGTGTACAAGATCATTCCGAAATAGACGTAGCAAGCTGGCAACTTGTGAAAGCAAAACGTGGTATAATTAGTAGAGCGAACGTTGTGGAACAGTTGTTAAAACTATCAGAAAAATTTGAGTATTATATGAAACATTGAGGCAAATCAACGAGAGCGTTTTTGCATGAGCTTCCAAATGACATCTCGACAAGCTCACTCAAATTAGTCCCTGCGATCAGCAAGCAATGAAACGTCCTTCTGGGCGCACCATATCCGCCAATTTATTGATGCAGACGTCGGGAATGAGTCGCACACGAGGCCGAATTTCTCGGAAAAGTCCATGAAAACGGCCAATTCACTCTCCTCCTTGTATTCCACGTCTTCGATTCCAATAGTAATTCCAAACATTTGCTTAGAAGACAAGGTCGCCACTGTGGTCCGTAAATTCAGTTTTGACACTAAGACTCTGCTGCAAAGACAATGAGAGCTCAGCGATATAGAGGACGCAGTCATAATAAGCCAATGAATTCCTTCCCCCCTTCTAAGTCCTGCCTAATATTTGACCGTAATCAAAGCCAAAATGCGTCGAAACTCTAAATTGCAATTTGAGGCGCAAAATGTGTCAACAGCTACTGTTGTAGTGGAAGTGGAATCAACCATTGGCATGGATGACGCCATAAGCATTAAGTGCCCCAGTTTCAAAGGGAATAGCTTTGCAGAATTCTATTGTAGACCTAATTTTAAGGCGGGCAACTCTTTTCAAACTCCTCGCGAGGACTAGAATAGATGGAAATCGAAGATCAAATTTCATCAGCTTAAAATGTTTTCTGGTGAATTCGCTAATCCCAAAAAGGAGCGACCTCTGTGGATGCAATGGTAGAGTTTCGCAGGCATGATAGTCAACCCATTTAAACTTGCTCATATCCAAATGTTGGTTTTTGAGAGGATAATCGATTTCCACTCATGGAATGCCATAAAAATGCTTGCTATGTCAACAAAGCTGAGGTATTTGCATGTTGTCCAGCGTATTTATTCAAGTATTTTGGTGACCTAAGCATCGTGCCATGTCGCTCTAAAAGAAACGGTTCTTGATTAGACAATGATTTAAGCATTCTACACTGCGTTTATCGGTGCCACCTTCACTGTAAATTAACTTGGATTAAGCAATACCTATGAAATTGTTGTGGTAAGGCCTCAAACATAGAGAATTTTGTGCTGCATTCCTGGACTCTCCCTTCTCAATTTTACAGTGCGGTACAATAAGGCAAAGAATAGTAAAGCCTGCATGAGCCACCAAATACATGGTTAAGCATCAGAGCACACACCGGACTCAATCAGAGGCTAACAGACGTAGCATCACATATATGCCCATTGCAAGTACTTTGCTACTTCGTCATTCGTTCCCATTAATTGGCTTCAAAACAAACCTGAGATATTTTGCAGAGAATGAGAGGCTACTTGCCAAAAAGGCAGTCTAGAGTGGTAGGCAATTTGATAGACCATTTTAGCATGCTTGAATTAATACCTCACAACTTTCGGCAGTAGGCATCAAGAAACTGTTTTTTAATCAACATAGCATAAAAATAGAACAAATCTAAGATCTATTATTCCAAGTAGCCCAAAAGCTCAAAGCCAAACTGCATAAATCTGCCACGGATTTTCTGAATTTAATGAGTGATCAGGCACATCCGTAGATCACTCTTAAACCGCACGTGCTTGAAACGCAGAGGAGCATTCGTTGAGCAGTACAGGCACGAGGTTTGAAATCACTATGCCTCATTTTTGCTTGTTATGCTAAGCACTTCTGAATGCTAGGACTGATGCCTTGCTACAGTTTTGCCAGCTAGGTAAAAGACTTTAAAGCATGAGCAACTTGCCAAAGTCCATGTTTAACAGAGATGTTTCAGATTCTCCTGACGTCCTCACGCATTATTTCTGCCCATCATATTTTTCGCCGAAAATTGGTTCAATGTGTTGCAAATGAATTATTGCAACTACGCGTTTTCGATTCGGTTCCTCACAATCTGTTTGTAAGAATTGTGAGATTAGCCTGACAAACCTTGATTCCTGGTGACTAGAGGTGGGTTCAAATGCGTAATGTGCTGCAGCAAACGCACTGGCTGTTCGCATGAAGGACTTGGGCACCACCCAAGGAGGACCCGGGCCTCACTGTTCAGAGTGCTTTGGATAAGCCATATGCTCTCTTGAAGAACGGGACTTGTACAAGCAGAGGTAACGCTTGCCTTATGTCATTGTAGTGCAATTGATTTAACCGCCTAATTAACAAAACCTTATAGACTAAAGTATTAAACTTATATTTAGCTCACATAATGGTGCATCGGAGCAAAATTTAGACGAGTGGTGTCCTTAGCAACAACCAGAATAGATGGTATCGACAGGACACCCACCGATTCAACTTTAATTTATTTTTCTTTTCTCTTCTCTTCCGCGACCTTGCCGCCAATTATTCAGCCCTCTACGGCCATTCCTTACAAGAAGCATGAGAGCAAATATGGTAAACAGGAACTTTTGGATCATTTGCTGCCTCAGAGTGGCACAGCCACTATTAATGATGGCCTAAATAATTGTGGAAATTAGATGTCGAGCGTTTGGTAGTTGCTTCCTCCTTTCATTTTGAGGAGCAATTTTGACATTTAAAGGAACGCGTCTTGCTACCTGACTTCCATTAACAGCTTTAGCAAATGCTTGCGCTGGCCTTTAACTTGCGCCTAGACTTCATTAGGTTCGTAGCGTGCACACTTGTGGACCCCAGCTGTGGTCACGTGCAGAAGCGCCAGCTTAATTTGCCTGTTGCTGGACTCAGATGCCTTCATTTGCATCTTTGTCTTGTTTTTCAGGCTTGCTTTCCCATCCCCGCTGCCACTCGAGCTCATTACTCAGTCAACTGTTGACTTTCAATTGTCTCCATTTAAAGGTAACTGTTCCATTGATCCTATTATCTAAATAATGCAGTGAATAGTGCCTGAGTTTGATGCCGCTTGCGCTAGATAAGCACCTTTAATTTATGTTGCATGTTTTTGCTTTAGCTAAAGCTATCCATTTTGCTGTCGTTTTGCAATCTAAGCACTTATGAGTATCATTAGTAGGATTGTTGATAATTGCTAGGACACAAGAATAATCCTTTTTGTCCCTGCTGAATTCTAAGCCAACTTCAACAAACGGACTGGCGCTCATCTAGCAATGTTCCGCTCCGATGAAGTAAGCTCCCACAAATGCGCATCTCACCATGCGAAGTTCTCAGCCTTAAATAAAACTCGCAGAGAAGACTTCGAATTGGTGCTTCTGGTGGAAGGTGTAATAACTTAGCCAATGGTCTTGGTTCACAAGTTGACTTTAAGTGTTAGTGCCATATTTTTGGTGCAGATATTAGTTTGTCAAATTTAAATCTGCCTTAACACTTTCCTTTAACTAGACTAGTCACTTTACTAGCTCTTAGCGATAATGTTGGGGGCAAACGTCGTTTACTGCAATCTTAATGACTGGATGCGAAGAGACCATTTGTTGAGGTTACCAGTTTGCCAAAGCAGAGCCATGGACTCCAATGGCAGGACCGCTTGTCGCCAAATTCGGTTTGTGTCTTAATGAGAGCGTACTACTTGTGGGTTTAAATAGCGAGAAAAGATATGCCTCGAAGATGGCAGTTAAGTAGATCGTTTAATATCAACTTCTCAGGTCTTACAATCAAACAACTGGTGCCGACTTGCTGGTTCCATCAAAGTTGTGCGACAAATGTATATGCGAGTAGGCTTTAAGATCGTAGACCCTGATCGTCAGCCACGTTGTACCGTGAAGGAGAAATGTCGGTTAACGTGGCGCTGCGAAAGCACACAAGTACGGGGAGGAGAGTCAAAGAGCTATCAAAGGGATTAATTCTTAGCGTCACTGAAGCATTGATGTGATATTTGCATCAGCAAATTAAAATGAGGCCATTCTATTCCTTAATCCATGTTTGTGTGTAAATCTTGCATTTGGCTGCACCAATGAGAGGCTTTGCAATGTTATCGCTGGAAATTTAAGAGCTACACGTTAATTTGCCAGATTGGGGTACTGTTAGCCCATTTATTATTGCTACGTGGTGGCCATGGTCTATGCTACCGTTTGGAGGTGTAGACACGAGACGAAGAACAGCCGGCTAAAGGCTTTTACCAAATCTTTTGTGGGGCATGATTTTGATTTCTAGGGCGCAATAGAGTTTCATTTACAATTTGAGCTACCAGTATCTTGTACTCTTCTCAATTTTGTCAACAGGTATTTGCCTCTCCTCTTTATGAAGCGAGGAGGGCATGTAGAATAAATGGATTAAAATGGGGACCGCTAGAACTTTAATCTTCTCTTTTTAACAACAGAGCTTTTAAAGAAGTCATCAACTCTTTCACGTTCTACATCTTCACTATCAAGAAACAGCTTTGTGGTGCTTGCAAATACAAGTGCATGGGCTATTGGCGAGGCATGCGATGACTTGTGAGCACGCTACGAGGGGGCAAACGTCGGTACAAATTACACTCCGTAATTTGAGTAGAGGCAGGTAAAGGAAAGTGCGCTCGTCACCACGATTTAAAGAATGAAATTTCTCTTAGGAAACAACATTTTGGCCTGCTGGAATATGATCTACGTGTGACGTTACAACTAAAGAATCGACAATGGCTTCTGTGAATGAATAAGTCCCAGAGAAAAAGATTTTAAACATGTTTAAGCAGACTAGATCAATTTGAGTGCTTGCATGAGAGCAAAGAAAAATCTCAGTTAAAATCAATTGCTTTAATCGCACCGGACCAAAACGTTTAAAATAATCCATTTTTCACCTCTCCTTTGAAGTGGCTCCAAGAGTCAGCTCATTCTTATGCAGACATTAAATGCGCTGGCAGAGTATGTCCCCTTAGTCGGTGGCAAACTTTATTGCGTACCCAAAGACGGTCCTATCCATTGTTTGAATGAAAACGCTTGAATGTTAGAAGAGGTTCTTAAACCACGTCAACTATTGCTAACACTATCTAAAGCAGAATTACACTGGTAACCAGGACCAGTGGAAATGTTTACAGCTTTGTTGTGGCATTATAGGATGCAACTAATAATATCGTGAGCTAATTGCGCGCGTCGTCCTACCCCAATTTATTCTTGGATTGATACACCTAACAAATGAGATTCGAAGACGAGAGTCTTCAACCAGGAATATTGTCGGAGACAAGTCTCACTCACCGCCTTTTAACACATCATTCAAGCTGCTTTTCTTGATGTGATGCATTTAGTTTCACCAAAAAGGGTTGAGATTACAAGCATACATATACCACGATATTTTTGAGCCTCGCTGCTAGAATAAGGGCCCTTTCGTGCTTTGGTTATAAAGTCCACAACGCCCACAAGATGGACCCTTGAGCCATCTGGCCAATGTCAATGCTACTCACTAGAATGCCGGTGGATAAGAGGACAAAAACTTCCGGCATAGGCTGCCTGTAGATGAAACGTTGACCTGTTAACAGCATTTACCTGGATTCAAGATGAGCGATTGCCAAAAAATGAACTAGCGTGTCAAAAGTGGTACTGCTCACATTATGGAACAGTTCGCTGTCGATCATAAACCACGAAGTCTGGTAAAAAATAGAGATATTATGTATAGAGCATTGTGTTCTTTTTCATGCGCCTTAAAATAGATTTAGTCAGAATCTTAAATCTGCGATCTGTTGTATTCCGCAAATGTTTTCGGATATAATCGAGTTGAAAAGTGGCAAATTTGGTCTAATGTGGCAAACAAATCTGAGCTGGCATGGATCTATTGTAGCTTGTTTGCATCGATTTAGGCCTGATAGACACATAATGAGACTATTTTGGCAAAGAAAACGTTTAACTTGTTATTAATTGATGCATTTTCTGGTCATCATTTCAATTGATTTTGCTACAAGTCTGGCGCACACTGAGACCTATCTCTTTTTGTCGTAAGATTTTTGCATTTATAACTGAGTCTCAAGATTTTTTTCTTGCTTCCTACAGCTCGCATTGTTTTAATATTGCACATTGTGGTTCGGAAGAATGCATGGCACATGCTTGTCACTGCTTATTTCTTTGTAAGGTGTTTGTTCAGCAGTCCTTACTCTTGGAATTCGAAGCATAAATTGGTCACAAGAGTCACGGGCCTTGTGTAAACACAGACTCGAGTAGTACTTCAGAATACTGCAATATCACGCGGGCGACAAAACCACCTCTAAAGTAGTTAAAGAACTCAATAAAGGATTTGCTAGATCGCCATTTGGTCTTGGTCTTCGGAGGTGTCCGTGAGGTTGGTTAACCTGGTTTTATGCAATCCAAGCAGACTGCATGTGTCGTAAACACATCTGTTGCAAATCAAGGCCGAAGAATCGGTGCCAAGTAACGCGTTCAATTCAAACTACAACCCATCAATGTATCTCGCACTACTCACAACGTTCCTTGCTACTCGGCTCTTAAGAGTTCTTTAATTCATTTCGTGTAGAGAAGGGCGAGTGAAGGGGCACTGGCTCCCGGTGTCTGTCGCCTCCGATTTATATTTCCCATTCTTTTCCCAAGCCTGGACTCCCTGATTACCCAATTAAAGCACTCGTACTCCGCATAATTGCACACTAAATTGAGTAGATAGAGCTCGTAGCACCTTAAGTTGGCAATGGAAGAGGAAGTAGTGCCGAGACCACTAGCCTGCCTTCTTTTTCAGCGCAAATACCTCTGCCTAGTTTCCAATTTGTGCAAAAGGCACCGCAGTTCCGTCTAATAAAAGAGCAAGCCCCAGGCCGGTTTGCATTTAATCGGTCAGAAGCTCAAAACCTACCAATCGCTCGTTAATATTCATCATAATGTGATCGGTATTCGCCTAAACCAGATGCATTGCGTTCCAATCTACCCACGCATCTCACCATCAAACCAATGAGACGACAAGAAGCACTCATTTTATGGCATGGAAGCTAGTCGTCCTGCTGCCTAATTTTGCTTTTGCACAAAACAGCACATCATTTTCATCATTGCTCTCTTATAATTGTCAACATGCTGTTTCCTTTTTAGTGGTGCCCGTTCCATCTGGAATGGTGACTGTTTCTGCATGGCCAAAGTTCGGAGCTTTAGATGAGGCTGTAGTCAAATTTTGTGGCAACACTATCATCCGGACACTCCACGCATGGCATGAGTGTTGAAAATGCATTGACCCGTTAGCAACAAGTTCGCGACGTATAGAGCAGCAAGAAGCCGAATGTCGCGTGACGGCATTGCATCAAACGTGGAGAGGTGGAAAGATTGTTTCAGCTTAAATGCCACCACTTCTCCTAGCTAACGTGCTTGTAGGATTCTAAGGCACTTGACACCGTCACTATCTTCATGCTTGTTGTGACTGTATGTAGAGCAGACCTAGGACAAATTCCTTAGATGTGTAAGCACATTTGACGAACGGCGTGCCTTGAACTAACAATGGNTGGACTCCCTGCTTACCCAATTAAAGCACTCGTACTCCGCATAATTGCACACTAAATTGAGTAGATAGAGCTCGTAGCACCTTAAGTTGGCAATGGAAGAGGAAGTAGTGCCGAGACCACTAGCCTGCCTTCTTTCTCAGCGCAAATACCTCTGCCTAGTTTCCAATTTGTGCAAAAGGCACCGCAGTTCCGTCTAATAAAAGAGCAAGCCCCAGGCCGGTTTGCATTTAATCAGTCAGAATCTAAAAATCTACCAAGTGCTCGTTAATATTCATCATGAAGTGATCGGTATTCGCCTAAACCAGATGCATTGTGTTCCAATTTACCCACGCATCTCACCATCAAACCAATGAGACGACAAGAAGCACTCATTTTATGGCATGGAAGCTAGTCGTCCTGCTGCCTAATTTTGCTTTTGCACAAAACAGCACATCATTTTCATCATTGCTCTCTTATAATTGTCAACATGCTGTTTCCTTGCCCTGATGCCACGAATGGAAAGTAGTCCACTGCAGGATGCAGCAACGTTGGCCACGTCGAACGAAAGTCCAAAGACGAACCATCATCTGCAAGAAAATGTCCCTCACTACTCTTTTGTAAAAAGACATCATAGATTAGCACATTATCTTACCAGAGTGTGCTAAGTAGAAAAGCCAACTTATATTCTATTACCTGCATGAATCTCATGCGTGTAAGGAATGAATTGCGGCTAGTAACCATGGTTACTGGCCCACATCTACACAAAGTTGCCCATTGGAGCAAAATGCAAAGTCTGATCTACAAGCATAGTACAGTTGAGATAGCATCTTAAGCCACCATCTCGTGTGCCTCCATGTCCTATCTTACAACGCGTCGATGCCAAAAGCAATAGTTTTATATAAAGTTTAAAATCAAGGCCGTTTTAGAAGTTTAGTAAACGCATATATGGATGTTAACCAGATTCTGTGATGCGGAACCGCACAATGGTAATATAATGGACAAGAGCTAGGCAAATGAGGTCTGTCTACTCTGTGCAATGTGGTTCGAATGGCAAGTGGTGAGTTAAAACCAATTCGCAGCCAGTGAAAATCGAAGAAGAGATCAGTCCGGTGCAGTCTTCATCCTAAATGACACGCCTTGACACAATAAACAAAATACAGACTACAGCAGACCGAAATATGAATATCTTAGTCATAAGCATGCCTCTCAAATAATCGCCGAAATATATCATTGTAAGAAAGAGAACTAACTTACCTTTTGTGACCACTGCATCATAGTCGATTCTACAGAATGGTTTATGCAGGCTCGTGCACGAAGGATTTCTGTTTTGCACTAAAATGGGCAGGAAACAAATTGTGAGTCTCATAAATTGAAAATGTATTTTTCTAAAAGGTTAGGTGCAAAGCTTACGCACCAAATTTTAATACGGCTGAGGCAGGAGAGAAACTGGGTACATAGGAGATGAGGCGGAATTCTATTAAGGAAAATAAGGATTCGTACTTTGTTTAATGTAACTTTATCGTAGAGCTAGATCAACTCACCCGATTGTTGTGACTCTACAAAGAGACTAAAGAAGTAGCTTAGCAGTGTAGACCTTTCATTTAAACAAGTAGGCGGTCCTAAAAGAGAACAAATATCTCTCTTTCTGCATAGATTTGACCACATTTAATCTTATTTATTGGAGGACCTTCTCAGCTAGACAGGGTTTTGAGCAACAGTTTGCGCTTTAAAAATCTTCATCTAGTAATTAAATATAAGAGTTAACTTCCCATTGTGCCAGGTAACCCTGTGGAATTGGAGGCAAGAGAATGATCCATAGGTGCGCCTGCAAGCTAGGCATGCATATCGTCCTAATTCTACAAGGGCGGAAAAGACACTAAACTGAACATTGACCAGCCAAAAAAATCATAAATTTTGAAGGCAAAGCATGTGATAAGCGTGTGAAGAGGCATTTGAAAGTGCTCGCCTGCGTGGGCCTCTTCAAAATGAGCTTGAAGCAGCTGATGGTACTTGAATTGTCGGAAGCAGACCGGACAAACCACCGCCATTGAGTGCTGCGACGAAGTGAGGGATTAGAACTGATGACATGGTAGCGAGAAGTTAAGGGTGTTTAAACTGTAGTTGAGAAACACTCAAAGTGGCGGATTTTGTTTAGCGCACCTCAAGTAAAGGAGGTGCGACGAACTCTGAGCACCTTACATGCGTGCTCTGTACTCAACGAAAGAACGCATCGTGCACTAAACAACTCGTTTCGTAAAGTCTGGACAGTAACGTGTCATTTTTATAAAATCATTCCGCTCGCTAGAAAGGGACCCAAGCCTACGTCTCGGAGACGAATGCGGAACAAACTACTTCGACGATGAGGCTGGTGGAACTACCATTTTCGGGATTAACATCCATTCGACATAACAAAGACTCATGGTACTATTGCTATTGCAGATAATGATCTGCCCTTCGATGCCAATGCTGGAGCTATGCATGTCAATACGTAATTCACGTTTGACCAAATTAAAGAGAATCTTAGTAGTTTGCTGCAAAGTGCCTGACTACGTTCAGGCATGCCACTTGACCTTTGGAAATGTGGGATTTTAATCAAGTTGTTTGTATTTTGCAGAATTGTCAAATGTCCAACGCTGTTGTGCTTCACAGATCTAAATTGCATTGATGCAAGTTTCGAAAAAAGACAAACCAGTGCAAATGTACGAACCTTCTACTTATCCACCAGGGTTATGTTCTTCGTTTTCTCCGTACTATCAACAGAAATGTCGTTACCTCGAAGCCACTAAAACAAGGCAGCGATGCAGCCGTTGTTGTTGCCGTGACCACGCCACAGCCTCGCCTGCAGACCATCTCGTGGACAAGGGGGTAAACGCCACGAGAAATGAACTTCACCAGACCAACCTTCCTGGTCTGCATGCCCCTGACTTACCCAGGGCTGGCCCGCCTGTCTATCGACTGACCTCAAATGCTGGCGCAACTGACAAAAGTACCTTTGTGTAAGCTCATCATGGCAGCCCTGGCTTTCCATTGGCTCGTTGCACCTCAAATTCATCTACAACGCTGCATCAATATTGGTGGATACGCGGAATAAGAGACGAGTTGCTCATTTTTACGCATGGCCAAATCGATCGCCACTCTAAAGTGCGTACCAAATATGCGTCAAATACAAATTCCATCATTGCCTGCTTTTTTGGGGAGACGAGGAAGCAAAGGCTTATCGATTCACTTGGGTCATGGATGTTAATCGCCAAGTGATCACAACTNTCATGGATGTTAATCGCCAAGTGATCACAACTCGTCAGAAGTGTTAATTTTTGTCCTATGGCTGACCAGCGGTGAAGATGTTGAACTCCACATGT
>LWMK02000662.1:0-10107 GCA_001693075.2 Taenia saginata
TAAGCTGTGGAAGGGCAACCTTTGTGGATTTTCAGTTGTTTGCTTAAATACTCTTCCGTTTGCGCACTACAGCATGCACCTATTTGTAGTTTGTTTGCTTGCGTTTCCTTATTTCTCGCCCACTTGTTTATCCTTCCATTTATTCCACTTTACCCCATCAGACATGACTACACTCATCCCTTCATCACATCCTGCCTGCATTTATTCATTCCCTCAACCGTTTTTTTTCACTCACTCATTTCTGCATTGTGATTGCATTCGCTTNCACTCATCCCTTCATCACATCCTGCCTGCATTTATTCATTCCCTCAACCGTTTTTTTTCACTCACTCATTTCTGCATTGTGATTGCATTCGCTTGCTTATTCCACACGACAGGAATGGCTCAAAGGATTGCTTGGGGAAACTGTCTTGAGAAGCGTGCAGGATGAGTGGGATGGGCAAATTGGTGGGTGAAATGACCCTGTCACACTTGCACGACAAAGCAATACAATTTGACATTTCGAGAAAGACTTCTGCTCCCGGGTGAGATCGAAAGAACTGCTTCATATGCTTCTTTTCCCAGTTGACCTACCTCTCAGCTGCAGTCGATGCATCTCTCACACTTCACAGTGGATGTGCATAATCACGAGGATCCTTGCAAAATTCCACTGAATCGGGAAAAGCGACAGATGCGAATGACAAGCCTGATAGATAGAGGGGTTGTTGGGTCGACGAATGGATAAGATGGGGAATGTGTAGAGCTAGCTTTTTCCCCGTTCATCTAGACACAATATGTGCCACAATGGTGTGTTTGGACGCTGCGTCGCATCGCTTGCATTCTAAGAGAAATGCTGTTAATGTCACGCTGTCAGATGAGCACATCTACTGAATACGCCTCGTGCACTTAGGATGGCACCTCGAGTTACACTGCTGTTGTTGAGTGCAGCTGAGGCGAGGCGGTCTACTAAAATGGCCAGTTAAGTAGTGTCTGTGCCCTAGTAAATCAGGCGAACCGACAAAGTGCAACGCTCACAACTCCTTTCGGACGATACAAGGCAGATGTAAACAATGTCATGATGAAGTCCGCGTTATTGGCCGTGTGGGACACAGAGTCTATGCGGCTTTTGCAGCGCATTCTCTCTTCTGCCGAAAGTATACCATTTGGTATTTCGCGGGACGGTTTTGCAATGTCATTTCGTTGACACTTGTAATAACAAAAAAATTGCATATGATTTGTGGAGACGAAAATAAAGAAGAAGGAAAACTACTGTTAAGCAAGGAGTTGGAAGAAGTGATTCTGCAATGGAGGCCAACGTCTTCAGTAGGGACAAGCATTATGTCTTTCAATGAAGTTGTTCAAGGAGGTGAATTAGAGAATACTTAGGCTTGGATTCGCCACCTCGTTTAACTCCTTTGTATTCTTGTACACCTTAGTGTATTTAACCTAATTTTGGTTAGTTTTGTTGTTTTATAATTCACTCGCTCATTCATCCATGCGGTTAGGATCGAGAGCTTGATGAATGGATGGTGGGATGGATGATGGGCGTATAAGCAGGTAAGTACATGCAAGCTTTCAGTTGTGATGTCGGATCCGGAGACGATGTGAGTAATAGGTTGCTTTTATTGACACGCGCATGTCACAGCGCATGTTTAATGGAGGCCTAATAGTCTGCCCACTCAGGATCAACTTGTCACCGCAAATTCATGGCGCATCCATCGTGTAGGGAGGAGGCGAAAAGAGTAGCCTAGTGACAGGATTGCAGCCTTCTTGTCTCCTCCAATACCAACTAGGATGGTGGAATAATTCAGTGAAATCGCAACCATTATACAGTCACCACGATTAACATGTACGTCCTGCTTCACACACACGTGACGCACATGCTTTTTGAAGTTTATGTCAACTGTCTGCAGTAAACCACGTATCTAGCTACATTGAAACTATGTTTAGGGTCAAGATGATGCTGCTGATTCTAGTGTTAGTGCAAAAGTCTAGATGAAATTAGCTCCCTACATGGAAAACCTATGAAGGTGGACTGGTAGTTCTTCTTTTCTGGCTTCGATTACTTCTCTATGTACAAGCTTTCTCTACCTGTATTTACATCACGAAAGTATTTGTATCGGGTTTCAGCAACCTAAACATCGATGACTTCCACATACAGTCGCAGACATCCCTGCAGATTCCGAATAGATCGACAAATCCTCGTATGTGGCCATACCTTACGAGTCTCCTGGATCCTCACGTCTAGTCACCACTTTGCGTGATGCATTTAAGATGAGACATTAGCATTGCGGATTGACGCCTGAAACCACGTCCGAAGGCTTTCTTTCACAGCTCTGACGTGCTTGCATCAAACAGACACTTCTACCCAGTAGTTGTCGCAGCAGCCAGATGTCAGCAGTGACGAGGGCAAAACTTGTCTGAACCCCACGGTGTCAAGAAGGAAGAGGTACTGTGGGTTGCGGATTGCAATCCGTTCTACTTAGAGCAAGTGGATCACAAATGCCACGTTGTAAACATTTGCATTACTGTGTTTGAAAATCCTACTTCGCACAAATGACGACCTTAGGGACATCGTCAACGACTTCTAAATCTTTCTAGTTGAAGTCGAAAATAAATTAGCATGCGGAGCCTTCCTTCCTTGGATTCTAATATGAGTCTCCTACCCATTAGCCAGTCCTACAATCAAGAGAAGTTCACATTCGAGATACTTTACGTACAAAGAAGCAAAACGTTAACTTCGTCTAGGATTCGGTTAAGGCCACACACTCTCCACTCAGGGGTCACAATACTGTGGCGTTTGCATTTCCACCTCATTGTTGTTCAGAGTGGAGATGAGTTTCCAGTTGTCCAGACAAATGCATTTCCCACTGTTCATGCTTGCTCCTCAAATCTGCTGGCTCTCAACTGTTGAGGGGTGGTAACAATTAGGACTCCTCACCGTGGGCTTAGTGGGAACTTGAAAGGAGCATTGAAGGAGATAAACAAGGATATGAAATCGTAGAAGTAATGTTGCAGGGGGTTAAATCGCAGCTATGCAGCTGACCCTTCTAAAGATCTTTAATCCCTAATTTGGACAATTCTTGGCAAATATTTTACGGAAGTCAAAGGGAGACGTTTCCCTTGGGCTGGCCTCCAGGCCGTGCCAGTGGCCCCAATTCCCCTGAGTTCCATTCTGGTACCACGATTTCTCCAGCCTATAAGAAAGTCCTGAAACTCTGCGCTGGTAGCAGTGGAAGACAGACGGACTCTTCCTCTGGTTTGGGATATCGTCTTAAACACACAAGCATTTCCCATGAGATCCGACTATAACATAAATATAGCTTTCAATTGTTGTTTTACGGTTTCCCGGACATTTATGGAGCAATTTGCAGGCATTTCCATACCAATCGCACATCACACATCAGAAACTAGCTTTGATAGTAGAGTAGTGATCCAGCAATCCCCACTTACACCAAATTAAGTCATTTTCGTGGTGTAGAACCGAGTGATTTGGGGTGAGTTGGAGCATGCTCTATCCATCCATAACCCCATTTGAAAAGGTGCGGTGGATTCCATGATTCCACTATTGACGGTAATTGGTGGATGTATCTGGGACCTTCTCCAGGTACTTCACGATTGGAGCCACATGAATGGTTAATAAGACCGCTGCAGAACACGAGTTGGCGCGAGTCCCCTATGACAGACGCCATTTGCACCACTTCTGCTAGAGGTTGTAGTCAGAGCAATCCGTTGCAACGTAACGCATGACTGTGTTAGGAACTATTATTAATCGAAAGTCAAGCACTAACTGGCATCAACAGGTGCGATTTGGGTTTCAGTGGAGACACTGAATGTCGAGAAGTGCCACATAATACTGCAGGCCGCTGCTGATCTTTGCATCCATCAACCGCAACGTCCAATAGTGGTCCAGTAGTAAGGAAACCCTCTTTTTTCGCAGACAAGTCGAAGGACAATGTGCATTACATTTAATTGATGAGTCTCCAATATTATTACTTTATTTGGAAGATATCTACGTTGTTCCTTGAGGTTTTCTAAACTGTGTTTAAATCGGCTACTAGTGCGCTTTGTTCTTGCAAGGACGCACGTGTTAACTATAGGGTTGAATGAAGGTTGATCTAGTAGAGATGAGCATTCGTCGTGACCTCAGCGAATGAGCGTGTTGGGCCTACTTAAATGCATCAGTAGCATAACTGTAGCTTGACCAGAGCCACCTGCCTTCAATGGGATTGGATATATGATAACAGCAAAAATGCTACACGGTGGTAGTGACCACACAAATGTGTTCCTTCAGCAGTTAAATGCACGATAACCATGGTTCAAT
This sequence comes from Taenia saginata, assembly GCA_001693075.2. NCBI lineage: Eukaryota > Metazoa > Platyhelminthes > Cestoda > Cyclophyllidea > Taeniidae > Taenia > Taenia saginata. Next base: position 4,304 of record LWMK02000662.1, read on the forward strand.
GACAGTGGTTTGGGTTTCGGAACCGTCAATCCAATCAAACTCTCCTTGTATAAGGTGAATGTATTCTGCAATTGCACTCCTGAAAATTCACATGAAAATGAATGAATTTATAAAGAGTAAACCAAAAGTATTCGTAACATTGCATTTGATCCATGGCCTTGTAATAGTTGTTTTCGCATGAAATGTATCCCCTCCTTACCATTTACTGTATGGCTTCGCTCTTTCTGTATAACCGCTGTCCGGAAGGCTAGATTTGAACTGGTTTAATGACGTGCATAGAGCAACATCGCTTTGGGTACTTGCTAAGCTCAGATAATCTCTACTTAAAAGTTTTTAGGGATATCGCACCGAATTCCAGACATGGTTTCAGATGGAAAGCCTAAGTAAATCGTGACTTAATGGAAGAGAAATTAACGAAATTCGACAACAGTAAAATAGGAATTACAGTCAGCATACACGAGTTGGAACAAGTTGGGAGAGGTCGTGTGAAAGATGCTACTTTCTTCAATTCCATAGACTTCAAAAAATGAGTCGCACCAGCTTTTACCCCATTGTGAGTCACATCAGGGTTCCCATCATATCCGTATTAGAAGAGTTCACGACGCATTTCCGAAAGGAGCTCATACCTTCTTGACCATTCAGCTGCAATGCAGAAGAGCAGACAGAGAGATGAGGTGGAACCACACATGGGCTACAATTTGGGCAGCACGGTCTGCCGAAGGTGAGGAATGCAATAGTGGTACAATTGTCTTCGACGAGTTCTCTCTCCATCCTCATAACTCTTGGAGGTACGCCTTCTCTGTCCACAACAAGTCCCATTGTCAGGCAGAGCAGGAAAGTGTCAATGATAGCTGTCCAACATCGGTTGCCGAGGCTGGTGATGGGTAATAAAAGGGCATGCCCAGTGCATTTAGCTACAATATGATCCAGATCAACAATCATAATCTACAATTGACAACGAAGCAGTGCGTTCCAACCATTGAATTGGAGCAGGAAATACCTTGCTCCAATGCAAGTAATGTTGAGTGGCATCATCCACTTCCCTTCTTTTCAAATATGTGCTTTCTCTAGCTGAAGGCGTTCCATTCCTGGGTCACCCTGCCCTGAAAGAAAGTTCATTTTTATACAAGCGGGTGTAGGGTAGCTACAAATGCACAAACATCGCACGCAGGATCACGCAAAGATTTCAAATCGAAAGAGACAAAAATCTGTTGGTTCGTTAGAATGCCTGTGTGTGTTCAATAAGACTGATTGGAGATTGACCAAAAGGGAGATTTGACTGCAGTCTTGCCAACAAACACATTTTAGTGCTCAATTATGGCCTTCCAATCATTGCTCGGTCGGAGTGCTGAGTTGGTGCTGTAGTTGAGGAATTTGGTCCACGTGTTGGTAAGGGCCTACCTGGGTGCTCAGTTGGGTGACCCTGCCCCGGAGCTATGCCGCAGTGCCTCAAGCCCTTCCACACGCCGACGGTGCCTCTTCTCCTTCTCCTCCTCCTTCTCAAATAGCATCTCTTAATCGGAATTCCGGAAGGTCTCAAAGCGCTGCATTGTTGGTTAGCGATAATATTCTCCTGATCTCATGCCAAAGGACCTAGGTACATCCACAAATTTCTGTCAATAGTGGAATCATGGACTCCACCGCACCTTCACAAATGGGTTATAGATGGATGGCGCATGCTCCAATTCACCCCAAATCACTCGGTTCTACACCACCAAAATGACTCAAGTGAGTGTGATTGGGGATTGCTGGACCACTACTCCACCATGTAAGCTAGTCTCCACAACGTGATGTGGAATATGTGGAGGGAATCCTGCAAAACACTTCAAATATGACCCAGAGACCGCAAAACAACAATTGAGAGCTATAACTATGTTAGAGTTTGATCTCATGGGCAATGATTGTTTTTAAGGCGATATTCTCAACCAGAGGAGGAATTTTTACCCTGAGTCAGCGTAGCACTAACTTAACTCTTGTCACAACGCAGCATAATGTCGCCTTGGGGAGTGACTTACCTGGACACTTTTGTGAGAGACAGTTGAAGAGCGCGGTTGTATTGAGCGTGCATAAATTTGTCCCACTTCGTCTCAGTTCGACTTCTAGTAGAATTGCTAGTGCCAATCAAATTAAGAATTAATTAATTAGGAAGCCCTTTGCAATAAACTGTTAAGCCCTCGTAACAAAGACAGTAGCTGCATTCTCTCACCCAGCTGCCTTAAACAAGGGAATAAGAGAGATGGAGCTCATTGGAAGGATCCCTATTTCTGCCTCCATCCCTCTCTCCCTCACGCTTTCACTAATTGTTCTCTCCACTCTTTCATCCGTTTTCCCTACTTCTCTCTGCCACTCAATTTAGGATGCTATTTCACCTCGAAATTGTCGCATTTCATCTCACCGTTCCACATATGTCACATGCACACACATTTCTCACCAATTCACCAGTTACTCTTTACAACACTACTAGTGCCACCCCTCTTTTGTCCTACACGCAAACTCACATGTATCACAGCTAATTCGTCTCCATTCCTTCCAACATCCCTCCTAATGCATCTTCGCCACCACCAAGGAGACATCGATTATGTGAGTGAGTAAATGAATGAGACCTGAAGCACCCGCTCCGGTTGTGGCGACAGCGTTTGCTACACCTCAATAAGTGCGTCGCCCATAACTCCTCACCACGAGTCAGCACCGCCATCCTGCCGACTAAGTGACAAGGCAATCTACGTAACGAGAGAAATGTATTCTAAGTCTTAGTGACATGTGGGCTGCCAAAGAAGCAGAGGAGTATACTGGCCAACATACCCTCCAAACTTGCATTTTATCAAAACAATCGGATTAGCAGTGGACACAAAGCAAACAGAGCCCTGTGTTAGCTAATGAGATGCAATAGGGGCCACTTTGTTGTAATATGAATTCTTGAAAAAGGGCTACTTTCCTGCCTCATGGTTTGTGACGGTTCAATCGAGTAGCCCTGCTGACCGAACTAGAACAAATATCACAAGGGGCACTGAGGACAATACCTAAAACAATACGGAAGCTACATGGAGGAATAACAGTTGCATTCGTATTGCATCTCGGCGCGCGGCTTTAATCAATGCTCTGGGATACGGCTTGCAACACTGGATGAATGAACTCAAAAATATTGGCTGAGATGTGCGATAGGCTGACAAGTTCACTCGGTTTTTGTACTAAAACCTGATTGCAAAGGGCAACTTTAAATACGTATCCATTGGAATGCACACCAATATCGTAATAACGTATTTTCCTACGAGACACAGGGTTATTAGTTCCATTTCGTGGCAAGTTTCTTCCCTAGTAGACAAAAGGCCAAGGCACTCCTGCAAATGTCTAATGGTAGTGCTAAGAAAAGGTGATAATCTGCATTAAAGTGTGTCGGCACAAGAGCACAGAGAATGAAAGTGATTATGGGCCATGTTTTTTGCAGTGGGTCATTTCCACGAATGACTTTGGCAGCAAATAAGTAAACGANACCAAGGATGAGTTTGGCAGCAAATAAGTAGACGACTGTGCCCACAACCTCATCATCGCCATAAATGGCATTGGCGCAAGTTACGAGATTCGAAACTGATAAACTTTGGCAGCAGGTTATTTGCTGCATCGGCAGTGCGGTTAAAAGCGACCACTGCTTTAACGGAAATGGGGATAGACATTCCTCTGCAATCATTTAGAACTGGTAAGGATGACCTGCAATTTGATCAAAATTAAAAGGGTAAGCTATTTCAATATGAAAAAGTGCATTAACCATTAGGCATAAATGATACGATTCTGGAGAAACGAAAAATCCTTCGATAACCACAATAAATTAGCATGCAGATCCTTCTCTACTCGGATTTTGATGTAAGCCTCTCACCCATTCGCCAGTCCTACAGTCAAGAGATATTCACATTCGAGGTACTTTACGTACAAAGAAGCGAACCATTCAATTTGCCTAGCACTCTGTTAAGGCAGCACACTCCCCACTCAGGGGTCACAATACTTTCCAGCTGTGCATTGCTACCCCATTGTTGTTCAGATTGAAGATGAGTTTGAAGTTGTCCCACCATACAAATTACTTACTGTTCATGATTACTCGTCAAATCTGCTGGCCCTCAACTGTTGAGGAATGATAACAATTAGAATACATCACCGTGGGCTTGGTGGGAACTTGAAAGGAGCATTCAAGGAGATAAAGAAGGATATGAAATCGTGAAGGTGACGTTATAGGGGGTGAAATCGCAGCTTTGCAGCTGACCCTATCCAGAGAGCTTTAATCCCTAATTTAGGCAATTCTTGGCAAATATTTTATGGAAGTCGAAAGGAGAGGCTTGTAGTGGGCTGGCCTCCAGACCGTGCCAGTGGCCCTAATTCCTCTGTGTTCCACACTCGTACCACCACTTCTCTTGCCTATAAGGAAGTCTTGGAACTCTACATTGGTAGCAGCGGAATTTGAGGGGATTCTATCCTGATGCAAACCGCTCGTAACAAACCGTAGCAATGCGAATAAAGTGTATTTGTCACGGATGGAAATCTCTGAAATCCCGCAACAAATGGGCTGATTATGATGTCCACCTTCTTCATCCACCCCATTTTGTGTTCTGCAAGAAAGCCATTAACAACGGACCGACTCTAGCCGCAAGTCACCTGGTCAATTTTCGCTTCGGTGATTTCCTCCTCACACTAGCTTAGGGAGGTTGGTGTTCCTACGTCCCTCTATGAACACGCTGATAATCAACAGAACGTCTCATTTCGAATCCACTCCCCAAATCGAGCGAAACTCCAAATAGGCCCACTTTTCTATAAAGATCGGTGATGTTGTGGTCAAGCATAGCCCCACAGCCATGCCGCAGTACCTCAATCCCTTCCACACATCGACTGTGCCTCTTCTTCTTCTTCTTCTTCTTCTTCTTCTCCTTCTCAATTTTCCTCCATTTCTCGGTCTTCAGGAAGGTCTCAAAGCGCTGCATTGGTGGGCAGCCATAATATTCTCCCGAATTACATGGGTAAGGACCCAGATTCATCCACCAGTTACTAGCAATAGTGGAATAACAAACTCCACCGCGCCTTCCCTAATGGGGTTACAGATGGATGGCGCATGCTCCAACTCACCACAAATCACTCGGTTCTACACCACGAAAATGACTCAAGTGAGTGTAAGTGGGAATTGCTAGACCACCACTCCACCATGAAAGCTAGCCTCTACAGTGTGATGTGAGATTAGTGAGGAAAAGCCTGCGAAACACCTCATAAATTACCTGGAGATCGCAAAACAACAACCGAAAGCTAAGCCCATGTTGGAGTCCAGTCTTATGGAGACTGGATGTTCCGAGACATCTTTATTTTAAATACAGGCGAAATACACGATAGGGGAGTGTTTATGACGAAGGAGACTCAGACTCTGGATTGGAACCACATGCCTTCGCGACCAAGTTGAAAATGTCCTCCCACCTCTCGCCTGCAGAGTACATTTAAAGAACATAAATATTACATAGTCCCTCGTCTTTTAAACGTCATCCTCGGTGCTATTCCCGTCGATGACCTTCAACTACGCCGTCGGGTGGCAATCTTTCTTCTACAATTGCGTCGTAACCAACCGGCGAGGCACTTTGGTAAGGTCCAATCTTATTGTGATGGGCAGTTATTGGCTGGGTACGGAGTTCGTGGGAGGGTAGCAAAATTTGCAAAGCGTTCCTGGTGGGGGAATCGGCCTGTATATTTGGACGAGGTCTCCAACGTGATAGGCGTTTGGTCAACTGTGCTTGTCGTAGTATTTCTCTTGTCCACTGTAAGAAGTAAGTGTCTCCAGG
>LWMK02000662.1:12120-35746 GCA_001693075.2 Taenia saginata
ATACGAGGTCAATTTAGCTTCCAATTGATTTATGCAATGGGAGTGGAGAGTAATTACTCGGCAGGGGCAGCAGCAACGGTAATGACAAGGATGGGAAGAGCAGGAAAGATGGATGCCTTCATCTTTGTTCTCACTACGGTTAGTTTGGCTGGTTAGTGAAGGGCTCGCCGCCGTATTTCATACGCGTTGTAAATGCTGATGTGATCATTGCGTGCGGAAGGTGTTGTGTAGGGCCTTGATGAGATGGCCTGGTTGTGGGGAGGGGTTCATTTTTAAAGGCGTGAATGCGTGAAGGCGTGGGTTAGTGTGGTCTGGGTGAGGTGAAGGCAGAATGGGGGAAGGTGTGTGGAGTGGGAAGTGATCGCGTCACCATGTGGACTATTGGTGGGGGTAGACCTGTGCGTTTGTTTGTCGAGGCGTTCTTTTCCCTTCTCAGTGGTTATGTTTGCAGACCTTAGACTTGCGACGGCGCGCTGGACATTCTTGCCATATGGGCCTTATGGCTTTTATGCTATTCTCTTTTCAGATGCAAAGGAATCGCAGCGCCGCTGGTGGTGACGAGGTGACATTTTGTAAGTGTGTGTGTGTGTGGAATGGTAGACAGTGCAAGATTGATGATTTAGCCCCCTGCCCCGCGGAGGCGTCTGCGTCTAGGTAATGCAATGTGCTTGGATGTGGGGCATGAGGGATGGCATAACGGCAGGTGTGACTTCTTACCTTTTTGTTGTTGTTGTTACTGGACGCAGGCATTTACACCTACTTGCAGAAGTAGTGAACGCAAAGGCTTCACAATTTGACTGTTAAGACGTTCTGTTTTCGACTGCAAGAGGCGCTCACGTGCTGTTTCCAATCTACAATACTCTAAGTAATGATGTGTGTTTTGTTTAGGACGCTTTCTAAGCAATTGGCTTTGTAATGACGTTGGAATGCGATTACCGCGACGTAGTTTCGTTGAGAGGACTCGTAACCTTACTCCGTGCTTGGCATTTGCGTACTATTTTCCCACGAATAGGAGCCCATTACATGTGTTTACATAAATGCATCTGTCCACCGTCCTCTCTTTATCTGCCCACATATGTTAGACTAAGCGTTAACTAAGTAGCTAGAGATGCTGTCAGGTCTGTTTTGCATTCGCACTGCCTGCTGGCGTTGACGGGCTGGGAGCAGCATTGTGCAATTTATTGTGTGCTAACGATGTTGTTTAAATGCGCTATGTGGGACAGGGGCGGGAGAAGAATTTCCATCTGGTCGCGGACGCACGCTGTTCCTCGGAGGAGTGAGGGACACTCTCGCCACAAATGTACACTTACCACGATTTTCCTGGTGAGTCACATTGAAGATGTGCGGTAGCACTGCGTCTTCCACTAGCAGGGCAGATGGGAGGGAGGAGGATGAGAAGGAGAAGGAAGAATCCTCTGCACAGGTGTGGGCCAAGTTCTCACTTGTGTGGCACAAACTTCGGTGACCACTATCCCGTCTGACGAGACTGTACGCCCCAGAACATTGACCGAACGTTGAAGGAAGTGGTATTTCTTTGGATGCGAGGTCAATCCTGCATCTCAGAGACAAAGCAGCACTAGATAATGAGTGGCATTGTGCTGCTGCATGTCTTGACGAGACATCTTCAATGTGGCTCAGTGAGAAAAGCGTGCAGAGTGTCCATCTGTGGCGAGAGCGTCTGCCAAACAAACCTGCTTTTAGGCCGCTGTTGCCACCACTAGAGGCGGACATAGCAATGGGCAGTGCAGTTCCCAAAGCGGAGCAATGTGCGAATGCATTAGAACTGCAATGAGGAATCGAACTCCGTCTTAGTTGCATGCCTGAGGGTTCCTCCTACAACGCCGACTACATCGTGGTGGTGGCGCTGGAGGTTGACCAAGTGGACCGTGGAGAAGGGGCGTTGGATACCCTTTAGACTGTGTGTTTTACGCCTTGTTTTGGGTGCAAAACTACTTAGAGTCCTGCCATTGTAGTTGGGCTGGACGTCGCGTCCTGCCGACGGTTACAGTGGCTTCCTAGACCTTCGATGTGCCACCAGTTCTAAATCAGCCGCATTATGTGAGATAGATGTGTCTTCTGCCCCATTACTGCTACTATGACTGCTTCCTTTCGTCTGGGTCGGTGGCGGGCAAAGGTTGGGTGGGGGCGCTGCAGTGGGCATGTGTGGGATGGGGAACGAGACAATGTTCCACTGTGGCACATTGTGTCTCCTAACAGAGAGGGAAGTGATTCTTTCATTGGATTGTTCGTCACAGTGAATGAGTGTTAGCGACACAGGCGACGAGTGCGTGAAATGTGAATGTTGTCATGCAGGGCGGCGATGAGAGCTCGCGTAGTCACTATGAAGAGGGGCGGAGGATAACTCGCCAGTCACATCTGATGTAAAGTTGGTGAGATTGCAACGGATGCTGAAGTCATTGTGAGGCGTGGAAGCTCGGCAGATGAAGGAATGGAAGGAGACGATGCAGAAGCAGTCGGCTATAAAATAGGTGGAAACCCAGATGAATGCAAATGGGAAGGATGGATGTGAGTGTAAAAAGAGGAGGTGGAGGGCAAACAGCTACTCGATGAAGAGGGAAGTGGGGCGGAAGCGAGGGATTTGAGGGTGGAAGTAGGGGAATGGAGAGTGGCAGAATGGAGAAGGGAGTGAAGAGTGGGGAGACAAGGACCGCGACGAAGGACGGTGGTGGCTATTGCAGGGGCGGCTGCAATGGCGTGTTGTAGGCACCTTGATTTCTTCACCGGGCTCTAGATGAAGAAAAGTGGAGAAGAGATGGAGGGACGGGCGGAGATACTTCCCTCGATATTAAGTGGGCAAAGTCGCTAGCACTTGGTAAAAGCATGCGACATTATCGCCTATCTCCTCTTCCTCCTCATCGTCCGCTAAACGCTGGCTGTGCTAGCAAATGCATCAACAGCAACTCAAATCTCCCTCATACCTTCTCTTTAGTAAAGGCGCTGCCTCAACCAGAAGAGCCATTTTACCCACTTGGCTTGCAACGAGGTGGTGGGTGTGGCGAACGTTGCCTTCTCCATCAACTCCCGATGGAGTCGCTGAATCGGTGCTGGTGGCTTGGTTGAGGTCAATGCCACGCACGTACACCGAGCAAGTTGGTGAGGAGTCGTCGCCACCTGCCTCGCATCTTCGTTGATTAGCCGTCAGCGTGGGCACCGCTGATCACTTGGCGCGACTTCGCATTCTTCATCGCCTTCTTCATTCGCCCCTTCTTCTCCTCCCGCTTCTCCTGCCACTTCTCCTCCCACTCCTCCTCCCGTGCCCTCTTCTTCGAACGACCCTTTGCCTCCCTCTGCCTCCTCTTCTCCACGATAACTTCCCTCGCGTTGTTCACACCTCCTTCTCTCCATTCGCACTCATCCAAAAGTGCAGTTACTGCATAGCTAGTGCCTTCTTCCATTTCCATCAAGCACAACGGACGTGAACTAGGAGATGCGGAGCAGGTAAGCATCTGTTGGAATCACATGAAATTCAAATCAGATGCTCAATTCGACTTCTTCTCTTTCTTCTCCTCTGTCTCCTCTTCCTCTTCCCCTTTACACGATCAGCCCGCTGAACTGCCTTTTGGCAGACTGCCCTCAATCTTTGGCAACCTGCGAGTGAATGGCGTTAGTACAGGTGTGCGTAGAGGCGAACACCCACCTCTCCGCAACACGATGCCCACAATGTCAACCACTGTCCAGGCAACAAAGATAGGATGCCAACGAAAGCCGAAGAAGCGTGCATGAAGGACGAGCAGAAGGTAGGCCAGCAAGAAGGGAGCAGTGAATGGCGATAAGCGAACAGCCATGCTCATGACACTGCGCTTGGGCAGTGGCCTAAGCAGTTGATTGCATCGATTGCCTCACCATTTAAAACGTCAGCTGTCCAGTCACTGCCGCGTTGCACGTGCGAGGCAAAGCAAATGCTGTCGTTGCAACTGTGGCGGGGGTTTCAGGTTTCACTCACTCACTCACTCACTCACTCACTCACTCACTCACTCACTCACTCACTCACTCACTGACTCACATAGTCGGTGTCTCCTTGGTGGTGGCGAAGATGCATTAGGAGGGATGTTGGATGGAATGGAGACGAATTGGCTGTGATGCATGTCAGTGTGCGTGTAGGGCAAAAGAAGAGTGGCAGTGGTTGTGTTTGAGAGGATAGCTGGTGAATAGGTAATGAATGTGCGTGCATTTCACATGTGTGGGACGGAGAGATGGAATACGACAATGTGAGGTGAAACAGCATCCTGACTTGAGTAGAAGTGGGCAGTAGGGAAAGCGAATAAAAGAGTGGAAATAAAATTAGTGTAGCATGAGAAAGGGAGGGAGAAGGGGGGGAGAAATAGAGGGCCTGTCAATGAGCGCCATCTATCTTATTCCCTAGTTTAAGGCAGCTGGGTGAGAGAATACAGATACTGCTTTTGTTGCGACGGTTTGACGATTTATTGCGAAGCCTTATCCAATTGATCTACGCAATTTGGCTGCCTACATCTATTCTACTAGAAGTGGAACTGAGACGAGGTGGGACAACTTTGGGCACGCTCAATGCGATTGCGCTCTTCAATTGCCTCTCACGAAGGTGTCTTGGTGAGTCACTCCCCGAGGCGACATTATGCTGCCTTGTAACGAGAGTCAAGTTAGTACTATACCGACTCAGGACGAAACCTCTTCCGCTGGTTGAGGATATCGCTTTGAACACACAAACATTTTCCATGAGGTCGGACTCTAGCATAGGCATAGCTTCCATTTGTTGTGTTGCGGTATCCGGGTCATTTCTAAAGTGATATGCAGGTTTTTACTCACCAATTCCACATCACGCTGTAGAGGCTAGCTTTCAGGGTGGGGTAAGTGCCCAGCAATCCCCAATTACACTCACTTGAGTCATTTTCGTGGTGCAGAACCGAGTGATTTATAGCATTTGTTACCCCAGGGTATTGGAGACTTAGCATTCCCATTGGCGAAGAAAACGGCCTTGAGTGTAGGTGATTGCAAAGTGTTTGGCCTCGCTCAATGAGATGGCACATTTTATGCACGGGAGCCCAAACAGTTGCGTCGAACTAGCGCAAATAGTTGCGCTTTTAAGTCTGTACATGCCTTAAGTTGCTCTGTTGTTTGGCACACGGTTCGCTGTGCTCAGTTATCAGTAACAGCTAAAGAGTCTACGTCATGTGTATGTGACGCTGGCAAATGTGTTAACCGAACATATAAAATAGGGAAGCTGTTGTTTTTGTGCTTGCATAACGACCTCGATGCGTCGGTCAGAGATGTCTGTAAAACTGCTAATCACACTTAATGGCTATACTCTGCATCAATCTTTCCACGATAGTTACTGTTCGTTTACACTTTTTCTCCGTCCCATATTTTAGCTGGACATCCTCAAGAGGCAGCTACTAACTCGTCTTAAGCAGTAGTTGAGNAGTCATTTTCGTGGTGCAGAACCGAGTGATTTATAGCATTTGTTACCCCAGGGTATTGGAGACTTAGCATTCCCATTGGCGAAGAAAACGGCCTTGAGTGTAGGTGATTGCAAAGTGTTTGGCCTCGCTCAATGAGATGGCACATTTTATGCACGGGAGCCCAAACAGTTGCGTCGAACTAGCGCAAATAGTTGCGCTTTTAAGTCTGTACATGCCTTAAGTTGCTCTGTTGTTTGGCACACGGTTCGCTGTGCTCAGTTATCAGTAACAGCTAAAGAGTCTACGTCATGTGTATGTGACGCTGGCAAATGTGTTAACCGAACATATAAAATAGGGAAGCTGTTGTTTTTGTGCTTGCATAACGACCTCGATGCGTCGGTCAGAGATGTCTGTAAAACTGCTAATCACACTTAATGGCTATACTCTGCATCAATCTTTCCACGATAGTTACTGTTCGTTTACACTTTTTCTCCGTCCCATATTTTAGCTGGACATCCTCAAGAGGCAGCTACTAACTCGTCTTAAGCAGTAGTTGAGGTAGCCGTGGCAATATCAACACCTACTCATCAATGCGCTCGCATGCATTGTGTTCTCAAACCAGCTTTAGCTCCATCGTGAGTCGCATCAATGTTCCCACCATTCCCATATTTGAACAAGTTTCGCACGCATTCCCAAACAGAGCTCATACATTGTTGACCATTCACCTGCAACAGAGAGGAGCAGACAGAGAGATGAGGTGGAACCACACGAGGGCTACAATCGGGGCAACACAGTCTGCCGAAGGTGAGGAGCGCAACAGTGGTACAATTGTCTTCGACGGGTTCTTCCTCCGTCCATACAACTCTTAGAGGTAATCTTCTTTGTCCACAACATGTCCCATTATTAGGCAGAGTCGTTGATCTGGTCAAGCATTCCGTGTGTGGTAAATGTATGCTGCAGTTACATTTTCTGAAAACTCACATGTAAATAAATGAATTTTACCGAGTAAACTAGAAGAAGTGGAAGCAGTGCATATAATTCATGGCCTTGTAAATGCTGTTTTCTCATGAATTATTTCCCCATCTTACCATTTGCCGTACGGATTTGCTCCTTCTGTATAACGGCTGTCCAGAAGAGTAGATTTGAAGTGGTCCAGTGGTGTATAGAGGACAGCACAGTTGTGTGTGGTTCTTAAGCCTAAATCATCTGTACCTAAAGATTTTAGGTGTATCGCATCGAATTGCAGCGATGGTTTCAAATGGAATTCGCAATTTTTTCTTCTATGTGCTATCCTCATTTGATTATTTCACAAGTAATCAGCATTCCTTCTGTGATATGTGTTTAGAAGACCTAGCATGGAAAACGAATGCTGTTTCAGTTTTACCAACACAGTTGTTAATGATTGTGCGCATTGCAAACCACTTCAAAGCTCACACAATCGACGGACAGAGGAGAAATTTTTTGCACAACTACGATTGCAGGTGCCATTCCAAGTGCACGGAGATTATTCAGTTGATGTGCTCATCTGACAGCGAGACATTGGCAGTATTTCTCTCAGAATGCACACTTCGCATTTCTTCATCTTAAAGGGAGCATCGCTGCTACCTCATTATGCATTATGCAAGCTCAGTCGAAAGGCCTCCACATTTTCTTTAGCATTTTACTCTTCGAATGTAAATACACTCTTCCGGCCCCACTCACTGCGGGCGTACTCCTCCACCTCTCGTGAACACATCCGAGAATGCGGAGCATAGCTTGGCTTTGTCGTCCCCAGTCTGCTCCCACGCCATCGCCACAAACCGTGTGGCCCATGACGCTGGCCAACGCACGTCCACCCTCTGAGTTGCTACTCGATGCTACCGTCACTTCCAATCGCACGGTGGCGATTCTCTCCACAGGGCGTGGAAGGCTCCTTGTAAGGGATACAGCCACCTCTACTCCTCTCACCCACATGGACCTAGTCAATATCCTCGACATCCTCTGTTGACGATCACACAATCCCGTCGTATTCTTCGCCTATCCACAAGCATGAAATCTCACTCGGATCTACAACATTCGCCTCCAACACAACCCCATTCCACAGGCCAGTCACTGTCAACTCTCAACCTCGCTCCCTTCCTCTACTCAACTTCAGTGTCTTCATCTTTCACTTGCCCAGAACGGCTACGTGGTGCGGTATTTCGTAATCAGCAGAGACGTGTGTCATCCAGATAATCCAGCAAGTCAGCTATTCCATGTAGCGGCGGTGGTGGTGGTGCGATTGTCACTAGTACAATTGTCTTCGACGGGTTCTTCCTCCGTCCATACAACTCTTAGAGGTAATCTTCTTTGTCCACAACATGTCCCATTATTAGGCAGAGTCGTTGATCTGGTCAAGCATTCCGTGTGTGGTAAATGTATGCTGCAGTTACATTTTCTGAAAACTCACATGTAAATAAATGAATTTTACCGAGTAAACTAGAAGAAGTGGAAGCAGTGCATATAATTCATGGCCTTGTAAATGCTGTTTTCTCATGAATTATTTCCCCATTTTACCATTTGCCGTACGGATTCGCTCTTTCTGTATAACGGCTGTCCAGAAGAGTAGATTTGAAGTGGTCCAGTGGTGTATAGAGGACAGCACAGTTGTGTGTGGTTCTTAAGCCTAAATCATCTGTACCTAAAGATTTTAGGTGTATCGCATCGAATTGCAGCGATGGTTTCAAATGGAATTCGCAATTTTTTCTTCTATGTGCTATCCTCATTTGATTATTTCACAAGTAATCAGCATTCCTTCTGTGATATGTGTTTAGAAGACCTAGCATGGAAAACGAATGCTGTTTCAGTTTTACCAACACAGTTGTTAATGATTGTGCGCATTGCAAACCACTTCAAAGCTCACACAATCGACGGACAGAGGAGAAATTTTTTGCACAACTACGATTGCAGGTGCCATTCCAAGTGCACGGAGATTATTCAGTTGATGTGCTCATCTGACAGCGAGACATTGGCAGTATTTCTCTCAGAATGCACACTTCGCATTTCTTCATCTTAAAGGGAGCATCGCTGCTACCTCATTATGCATTATGCAAGCTCAGTCGAAAGGCCTCCACATTTTCTTTAGCATTTTACCCTTTCGAATGTAAATACACTCTTCCGGCCCCACTCACTGCGGGCGTACTCCTCCACCTCTCGTGAACACATCCGAGAATGCGGAGCATAGCTTGGCTTTGTCGTCCCCAGTCTGCTCCCACGCCATCGCCACAAACCGTGTGGCCCATGACGCTGGCCAACGCACGTCCACCCTCTGAGTTGCTACTCGATGCTACCGTCACTTCCAATCGCACGGTGGCGATTCTCTCCACAGGGCGTGGAAGGCTCCTTGTAAGGGATACAGCCACCTCTACTCCTCTCACCCACATGGACCTAGTCAATATCCTCGACATCCTCTGTTGACGATCACACAATCCCGTCGTATTCTTCGCCTATCCACAAGCATGAAATCTCACTCGGATCTACAACATTCGCCTCCAACACAACCCCATTCCACAGGCCAGTCACTGTCAACTCTCAACCTCGCTCCCTTCCTCTACTCAACTTCAGTGTCTTCATCTTTCACTTGCCCAGAACGGCTACGTGGTGCGGTATTTCGTAATCAGCAGAGACGTGTGTCATCCAGATAATCCAGCAAGTCAGCTATTCCATGTAGCGGCGGTGGTGGTGGTGCGATTGTCACTGGCTAATTTCAAACGACGAGTGGAGTGCAGCAAACTCTACGCCTCATTCAACAACCGGAACGCCAATGCCAACATGGGTAAGAGCATCAGACTGGTGTTTTCCCTGAAAATCTTCCTTGTCAAGGCGTGAGATCGGAAAGTGTTTCAGCTAATTCCAGTTCCACTATGGTGCGCGGAAACATCCACAATTGTCTCGTAACTGTCTCAGCGATGAGACTGGAGTAGAAGTGTGTATCCTCCCGCACAATGAGATGCCCTGACATTTTGTGGTGGTGAATGCGAACACCATGCCTTGATATTTTGTGTTGGAAACAGAAGACGTTTGTCAAGCATGCTTCACCAAACACACTGTGTAGGAGCCACATGGGTAAGACTCTTCAACTCATGGAATTCAAAGCCCGATTTGCTGTGCAAGGTGCGATTTTCAGATGATTATTTAACTTGAAATGATGGGAGATGCAAGTCACATATGCGTGACGCCAGTGGTTTATGCGTTAACCGCTGCAGTTGATTTATACATGTGTCGTTAGTGCAGTAGTCTATCTGAGCACCAAAGTATGGTGTCAGAGGAAATATTGAAGCACCGTCCTTCAGAGGAGGGTACCACTTCTTGTCCTTCATCTAAGTCTGGTTTGCACAATGACCTTGATTTGGCAGGTCAGGGATATCTGGATGACGCATTACTCTTCTCTGACAATCCTCCCTAGAAGCTATTCGTTCGGGTCACGTGGATAGTTTTTGCCGATTTTTAGCAGTACCATCAGCATTGCACTTTATCGTTCGCACTGCGAGCGATGCGACGTAGCTTCCAACCCCACCATTGTGGCACATATTTTGTCTAGATGTAGAGGGGAAAAGCTAGCTATAACACCTTCTTAGTTGCATGCCTAAGGGTTTCTCCTACAACGCCGACTACATCGTGGTGGTAGGCGGTGGAGGTTGACCGAGGGGACCGCAGAGAAGGGACGTTGGGTACCCTTCAGACTGTTTGTTTTACGCCTTGTTTTGGGTACAGAAAATACTTGGAGCTATGCCATTGTAGTTGAACTGGAAAACGCGACCTGCTAACTGTGGCAGTAGCTTCCTAGTCCTTCTTGACGTCACCAGTACCATTTTAGTCCTAGTGCGTGAAGTAGATGTGTCTTATGCCCCATTACTGCTACTATGACTGCTTCCTTTCGTCATGTTCGGTGGCAGGCAAAGGCTGCGTGGGGGCGCTGCAGTACGCATGCATGGATTAGAGGAGAAGGTGATGTTGCATTGTGGCACATTTTATCTCCACGTAGAGAGAAGTGATTCTTTCGACGCTTTTTTAGATGACAGTGACTAAATGTTGGCGACACAGACGACGAGTGCGTGAGAGGTGGATGCTATCACGCAGGACTGCGATGGGAGTCTGCGCGTAGGCACTATGAAGAGGGAGGGAAAAGTGGCGATGGCGCATGCAAGCGATGGAGCGATGCACCAATCATCCAGTGAGTAGGTGTATCGGCTGCCACGCAAATCATTAAGCATCCATTCAACAAGGCCTCCCCTTCAACTCCTGTCTGACCTCTTGATGGAACTGAAACCAATGGAGAAGTAGATGCGCTGGTTTGGCAATGGTGAGGAGAAGGATGACTGGTCAAATAGATACTTGGACGAATCTGCCCACTACGCCTCAATAATTGCGTCGCCCACAACTCCTCACCACGAATCAGTACCATCACTCGGTGGACTAAGTGACAAGGCGATCCAAGTAACAAAGGAGATGCATTTTAACACCAAGTGACATGTGGGCTGCCAAAGAAGCAGATGCATCTACCACAAGTCACTTGAGAGGGATGTTCATGTGAAAGAGGAAGTGGGGAGGGAAAGGCGGTGGGTAACTCGCCAGTCACACCTGATGCGAAGTTGATGAGATTGCAAAGAATGCTCGAAGTCATCGTGAGGCGTAGAAGCCCGGCGAAAGAAGGAGTGCAAGGAGCCGACGCAGAAGCAGTCGTCTATGCAATAGCCGAAAATCCAGATAAATGCTAGTGAAAGGAATGGGATGCGAATGCGAAAAGAGGAGGAGGTGGAAGGCAGACAGCTACTTGAAGAGGGAGGGAGGGCGGAAGTGAGGGATTTGAGGGTGGAAGGAAGGGGAGGAATGGAGTGTGGCAGAACGGAAAGGGAAGTGAAAAACGAAGAGACGAGAGCTGCGGCGAAGGACGGTGGTGGCGATGACAGAGACAGTGTTGTCGACTCCGACGGACAGCTGCCATGACGTGTTGTAGGCACCTCGTCCCCTCAACCGAGCGCTGAATGAATAAAAGGAGAGAAAGTGATGGAGGATTGATGGAGGGACGTACGGATGGACCGGTAGATGGAGGTGTTTCCTCGACATGAAGTGGGCAAAGTCACTAGCACTTGGTAAAAGCATGCGACATTATCGCCTATCTCCTCTTCCTCCTCATCGTCCGCTAAACGCTGGCTGTGCTAGCAAATGCATCAACAGCAACTCAAATCTCCCTCATACCTTCTCTTTAGTAAAGGCGCTGCCTCAACCAGAAGAGCCATTTTACCCACTTGGCTTGCAACATGGTGGTGGGTGTGGCGAACGTTGCCTTCTCCATCAACTCCCGATGGAGTCACTGAATCGGTGCTGGTGACTTGGTTGAGGCCGGCGCCACTTACGTCCGCCGAGCAAGTTGGTTAGTAGTCGTCGTTGGTTGGCCGTCAACGTGGGCGCCGCTGATCGCTTGGCGCGACTTCGCATTCTTCACCTCCTTCTCCATTCTACCCTTCTCCTCATCCCGCTTCTCCTCCCACTCCTCCTCCCGTGTTCTCTTCTTCAAACGACCCTTTGCCTCCGTCCGCCTCCTCTTCTCTACGCTAACTTCCTTCGCGTCATTCGGAAGTGTAGTTATTGCATTCATACACAGGAGGAGGTGGAGGAAGGCGGAGAGATTAAATGCGACAATTGTTTGGTGAAACAGCTTCCTAACTTCGTTGGAAGAAGGCAAAAAGCAAAGTGGATAAAAGTGAATATAAAAATTAGTGAAATCACGAGAGAGGGAGGGATGGGTGGACGTGGAAAATAAAGGCCCTGTTAATGAGCTTCATCTATCTGATTCCCTTGTTGAATGCAGCTGGGTGAGAGAATACAGCTACTACTTTTGTTGAGAGGGCTTGACAATTTATTGCAAAAGCCTTCCCATTAATCTACGTAAGCTGACTGCCACCAGCGATTCTACTAGAAGCCGATCTGAGACGAAGTGGGACAACTTTGGGCAAACTCAATGCAATTACGCTCTTCAATTGCCTCGCACGAACGTGTCCAGGTGAGTCACTCCCCAAGGCGACATTATGCTGCCTTGTAACGCGGGTCAATTTATTACTATACTGACGCAGGATGGAAACCCCTCATCTAATTAAAGATATTGCTTTAAATGCTTAAGCATTTCTCACAAGACTGGACTCCAACATGGGTACAGCTTTTGATTGTTGTTTTACGATCCCCAGGGCATTTATGAAGTGTTTTGCAGGCTAATCCCTACTAATTTCACGTCACGCTGCAAAGGCTAGCTTACATGTTGGAGTGGTGGTCCAGCGATCCCCACTTACACTCACATAATTCATTTTCTTGGTGTAGAACCGAGCGATTTGGGGTGAGTTGGCGCATGCCCATTCCATCCCTTTTGATCAGTATACTTCACTGGAAAGATAAGTACTTGCACTTCTACCACCAGTCGCCTCTACATCTTTAAAAGATCATTGTAATGCTTTGGATGTTCTGACTGCCGATTTTGGTTCGAGACTGCGGTGGCCATATTGCCTAGCCGGGTGGGCTGGCCTCAGGGACTATGCCAGTAGCTCCGATCCCTCTCTCTTTGCTGAATATACACATTCTACCTTAGCATTGCACCTTCTTTTGCCTTCAAGGACGTCTCATATGCTACTTTGGTGGCAGTGGAAAGTGGACCCAACTCTAAAGCACTTTAATCTCGATCTATACCGCTGGTGAAAAACTGTGGCGGAAGTGTATGTGCTATGGATGGGATAAATCTCTAACATCCCACAACAGAAGGGATGACGGTGATGTCCGCCTTCGGTATCTCTCCATTTCGTGGTCTGCAAGAAGGCTATTAACAACTAAATCGACACCAGCCATGAACCACCTGGAAACGCTTCGGTGCCGATATTTCCCCAATGTATCTGTTTAGGGAGACAGGTGTTCTCGCATCTCCCTCTGGACACGCTAATGCTCGGCAGAACTTCTTACTCCCAATTTAGTTTCTAAGCCATTGGAAATCCAAGCTCATTCGAACTGCCGAAATGGGTCATGCGTGTCCTCAGTTGCCCTCGATCATTCAAGGAGTTTAAGGATGCAGTGAAATCAATCCTTTTATTAATTCTCTTTGCCTTGTTAGTAAAAGGAAAATCCACTCCTTTTTAAGGCCATTCACGTTTACGCTGTCTAATAGCCTTGGCGATAGCGATCATCTCTTGGGTTTGGTTGACAGCATTCAGACTCAAGGGGTCCTCTCTTAAGAAGCGACCTACCTCTCCTAATTGGTCCATCATTCTCTTCTTCAAATCCTCTTGCCCCTACAGGAGATGAAACAGCATTTATCAACTAAACCACATAAAGTTTGTACCTAAACTCAAGGCAGCAGTGTAGCCATCAACAAAAAGCGCAGGATGTTGGGCTTACACGTACCTTATCACTAATGGAAAATAAGGGGAGATTGTAGAACTATACGAGGTCAATTTAGCTTCCAATTGATTTATGCAATGGGAGTGGAGAGTAATTACTCGGCAGGGGCAGCAGCAACGGTAATGACAAGGATGGGAAGAACAGGAAAGATGGATGCCTTCATCTTTGTTCTCACTTCGGTTAGTTTGGCTGGTTAGTGAAGGGCTCGCCGCCGTATTTCATACGCGTTGTAAATGCTTACGCTTTCAGAGTCGCTGTTCAAGGCACGTACCATGGATCCTCCCTCTTGTTCTAGTCTTTCCTCTCCTAAATACTTTTATAAGCGCAGAAATTTTAGTCGCAGTGAACTGTTTCCAACCGGCAGGTGAAAGGAGGATAGCTGTCTGACGCTGAAAAATTATCCGGCGATTTTTGAATGATGGTTATGTCTACGAGAGTACCGACATACCCACCATGCAGGCTTCTTCGCCGCTTTGAAGCCAAAGTTGGTTTGCAGAAATTTGATTAACAGGGGTGCAAGGAAGGTGAAAATATTTTGGGTAATTGAAATGGCTGTCATGGTGGCTAAAATTGAGGGAGCGTATTCTTGTAGGGATTAAGTTCGAGGCAACTTAATGAGGCTACAGTGAGTCTAGGATAGTGTCTTGCTATAGCTTCTGAAAGAGAAAGGTGTGGATTTTTTGTTTTTAACTTATGGTGGTGATAGCATTCTTAGCCATGATAAAACCGTACTATAAATAATCGTCCCACTGGTTCAACCCGATGACATGCTCAGGCACATAGCACACACTACGGGCAACTCTCCTTCTCTGCGCCACCCTCGACAATCATCCATGATACCTCAGTGCAGGCCATCGCATCGGTCAATGAAGCAGATGGGAAAGGAGACGCGAGTTCAACACCATAAATGCCCAAACTTGTTTTATTCAAGGCATTGCATCCATTTTAATGCATTGCATTTTACGTTATTGTGTTTTGATTTCAGATATTCTTCATACATTTAGGGAGACAGTGAACGAAGTTTGTTTCATCAAGCTACATATTTATTTTACGTTGACCCTTTCAGGTGAACTATTCCAAAACGTGGGTCCTTAGTGAAGCTATGTTTTCATTAATGAGAAAGAAACCATGGTGTGTTGTGCGATCCAGGCAACATGACCTCAGGTAGTTATTCATGCTATTTATTCGGATGCAAGGATGGATGTGTGTGTACATCTCAAAGTGAGGTCTATCACAATCACGTATCTACTTAGCAATTAACCCGTAAGAGTAACCAAATAAACTACGTTCCACAGCCTCCATAACTTGCCTGCACTTACGCTTCTTTAATCTCTTCTGACATGTGCACAAGTTGGCTCTCCTTTCTTGTCGCAAAATGAAGTACAACTGCTCGACAACCCTGACACTATGGGTGAAATACTTCCTCGGGAAGGTATAGCAATACCTTGTGTGCACTAGAAGATCACTTAATCCGTGAACAGAAAAATAGCATGGTTAATCTTACAGTTTTGCATATTAGTTAAACATTGTAGGTAGCCCAGATCTTTCCGACGTCCATAGAAGCTAGAAGGCTAAGGAACAAAATGTAATTATGACGCACAAAAGGTCTGGGAGGCTAATAACTTGGTTTGGAGGTAATGCTGCTAAAGCAAGGTAAAATGGTGTAGCCTTTGGGCTCACTTGACTAAAATGAAGAATTAAACAAACTATCGGAGCGTTACACAGCCTCTTATATTTTGAGCGCTGGTTTAAGTTGGAAGCTGAGAAGGGGATCGGAGCTTTACAACTCGTCAGATGATTGGACGAGTGCTAGCCAATCAGCAGAGGGAGTCAAGTGGTTACCAGCAACAAATAAATCAGGGATTCCTACTCACAGCAGTTATCCATTCAGCACCACAGACTAGCAGCCAGTCTGCAATCCAGAGGTATAATATTAACAGACACCTTTTATGCATTCGAGTGTTGTTAGTTAAGGAGAGAGAGAGAGAGTGGAAGGGGTCAGGGAGGGTTTAAGGTCGTGGCACACACAATAGGATTGATGGTGAGCGCATCAAAGTGAAATCGTTGCCTGTTGTCTACTTGAAGCTTTTACGTGACAAACCAAGTTGAGTCGGTCCTTCTTTGTGCAACTTCAAGCATTTTGACGCGTCGATGGAGTAGGAGTAAACGCGAAGTATTCTTCCTCAATTTAACGCATGCGATGCTAGTATGCACTTCTTCATTGAATATGATGACTCCAACATCAAAATAACAAACTTCGTTAGCCTTATCGTTCCTTGGGTTGTTTGTTTACTTAGCAGCACACATAATCGCCGATGCTTGGGTCTTCCTTTGACCTTCTCTTTGAAGGACCATTCCTCCTTTCAGAAGCCGAAACCTGTGTTTTTAATCAACAAACGATCGGTAAATAATTTTGCAGCTACGAGACCTTTTGAAGTATGCGAAGCCTTTCAGGACTAATCTCACAACGCTCTTCTAAGTTTACTATTTGGATAATCTATAGCAGAATAATTGGTGTCGATGTCCCTACCTTTGCAAACTGCCCAATAAACATGTGAAAAAGTTCGTTACGGTGCTGTCAGTGTTGATGTCGTCAAGAAAGTGAAGAGGCGTTAGGGAAGAAAAGGCTCAATATTTTTGAGTGATGTTGCCTTTGGGCCAGTGTTTGCACCACATGAAGAAACTCCATTCCAGTTGGAAGTGTCTAGAGGGCGCACGAAAATTTAGCGACTAGGATGTTTGATTCGTAAGTGATAGCTGATGCAAGAGGCTGACCATGGCAGCATTCGAACTGCCGAAATGGGTCACGCATCTCCTCAGTTGCACTCGAATTTCCATGACTGGCACGGTTAGCTTCTGGGAGTCTCCCCAGTACTGATTACGTTGTGGTGGCTGATGCTCGAGGTATAGCGACAGAAGCATCGAGGACGACGCTCGAAAGAAGAGTGGGGCTATGTAATACTTTGTTTGTTCTGATTGCCGCATTCAATTACGCACTGAGGTGGCCATAGTGGTTTCTGAATATATATCCTACACTTCAAGAAAGTCTCAGGACGCCACACTCATCACGCATGTTCACAAATTTGGGGTTCATGTAACTTGGAAAGCCCATTATTAGCCCAACTCGTGTTGCGCTAGAGCTACTAATCCATTACATATTTTAGCCCATTATTAGCCCAACTCGTGTTGCGCTAGAGCTACTAATCCATTACATATTTTAGTCATCTCAACTGAAGCCATTTCGCTGACTTGCAGATCTATAGTTATTTTAGCGGTGACTCGGAAGCCACTCTTGATTCCACCGGCTGGTGGTACACAATGATTCCACCGGCTGGTGGTACACAATGAGAACTTCAGAAGTGGCGCTCCTTAGGCATGATGATACCTACCTGGATAGTATGGTGATCAGGCCCTCGAAATCTCACCAACTCACATCTTGAGCACTGGAGAAGGAAGGCGAGATTGGTTGGCCTTCTAGGTGGATGCTCCACTGAACAGCGAATGGTGCAGAGCATGGACCACCATGGGGCTACACCGAGTCAGTAAGATCGCCTATCCTCAAAATCGGGAAGTGGAAGAGTGAAACTTATCGGTGATATGGTACCAAATGTCATCAGAGCCTTCAACTAAGAGGGTGGGTGCTGACCTCAACTGCATTGGAGCTGTCAAGGGAGAAGTAACCGAGGTGGGCGCTGAGTACGCCTCACGAACGAGAAGGGGAACTGCTTGTCTTACACGTGTTGCCTTCTTCGACCACGCCCACTAGCCCTCTGACCGTACCTGGCATAGGTGACAAACCAGTCTACCCACTGGTGAAGCCACTGGCGGCTGTTGAAACGACTCAAGAGGCCGTGTTCCACTTAGTTTCGCTAACCATCACATGTATATTGCGGCTTCTAATGGAAATTAGCAACGCCTCAAATGCCCAATTCCTCTCTCAATTCACCCCGAAAACCTTAGGCTATGAGCCTCGCAGTCGATGGCCCTCGTTGGTCTGGTACAAGGCAGATTTCTTATGAATAAGCATTTGTTCGTGAAGAGAAGAACGCCCGAAAGCAGACAAGTTAAGCAGTTTCCTTCTGGAGACCTTTGCAGTACTCAACTAGCGACCCCCAAATTTTGCCTTTGTCTAGGTGAATAATAAAAGAAAATTTTCTTCTGACAGAATATACTGAAACCTACCGTCCAGCATTGTTTTATTATAGTCCTCTGCGAGTTGAGCAATTAGTTTTCCAATTGGGTCCTCGCAGAAGAATCTGCGTATAAATTCTATTTCTTTCTTGTTACTCTTTCCAACATCCTCCGTTTTAATTTTCCTAAAGGCAAAAAAGCGTTTTAATTGGAACATGTAGAAGGTTTTGCATGAGGCTATGCAGACACCCAAAATGGGCACCCACCCGGCCGAATCCGCCACTACGCATACAGTGAGAGCGAGAAGCACAATGTAGGCACGCATTCCACAGGTTGTTCGATTACAAGCGTGGTCGAGACCGTCTCTTATATAACCAGCACTGGCTTATGTTTATCGCATCCTTTTTCGGCCAAAGTGTCAATTACTTGTCAACGTCACTGTAGCTAGCGTCATTTCGGCACATGAAAGGGAAGTAGATGGTGTTGTTCCTTTTAATCCATGTGCTTCTAGTGCCTCCACTTCAAAGTGCTTTTCTGCTGTAAACAGTTCTTCATTCTTCTAATTGTGTCAATCGTACTTGTGGCTATTGGAACTATCCCAAGTGCCCCAGTGAGGCCACTTCCTGTTGACGGCGAGCAACGAGTTAACATAAACGCTGTATACTAAGTGGATCTTAGACGAATCAAGATGTACAAGGATGCGGTTAAGTTGCTGGAGCTCATTGGATGACCTTAACAACTCCTACGTGTTCTGCTGCACCTCTTGTGAACCCTCAAGTCGTTGTGGACGGTCGGAGTTGATCGATGAGACTCAGGCATGTCTGTCGTACGCAATAAGCAGAAATCGGTCGCAAAGCTATGCAGGCTGGTTTCTAATCGAATTTAGCATTAACAGTGTGTTACTTTATCGGCCGAACAGGGCTTACGATTGTATGATCACGTGATTGGCAGTGAAACGCACAGTACTAGATAAAAGAAATGAAGAGGAAGACTAGTCCAACCTGGTTCATGAAGAATCACCTGTTACTATACGTAGGTCACGAGACAAATTATTGGTGTGTGCGGGGACTGGAAAAGAGGTGGTAGCGTTTGAGTAGACAGGTTCTACCCACATGCAATAAGGGTGAAGTGTAAGCCGTAACTGCATTCACTTTGTTCGTCTCGACCTCAACAAGCGTTATCAAACGTTGGATTTCAAACGGAAGCGCTTGTAAACGAACTGACCTACTGATCGCTCCGTAAATGGGAAATGGCCTGCTGTAATCGAAGAAACATATCATTACTTATCCTTCAAACGCCTACTTACTGCTGCACCCAATTGCTGTGTACGTTAGATTTTAAAAGGAAGCGTTTGTCAGCGAAGTTTAACGATATTGGACGTGATTTGGGCATGTCTATAGCATGAGACTAGCTGAAACCAATCACAAAGACACAGAGGGCATGTTCTAGTTGGGTCTGGAATTGAGAGGCATTTGGCAATGTATGTTGCATTGTAAACACGTGGCGCTTACATACCAGATGTGGCGTATGGCTGTATGAACTGGAGTTTGGTGATGAAACGCTTAACGGTAGGGACACTGCATCGAAAATGAGAAATAATCTGCTTCTAATGATAAGGCGATATGCCTACCTGTGTGTCTACAATGCGTTGAGAATCGGCGGAACGTAGACCACATGACTGACTCATTGAATTGTGAACGAGATATTGGCATTTCCTAGGCAAATGAACACATTAATATTCACTCCCTCACTATGCAAAGATTTCTGAGACACATGGCGCTTAATCCTAACTAGGCAGCTCAACACCTCACATCAGATTAGGCGCTTAATCCTAACTAGGCAGCTCAACACCTCACATCAGATTAAAATGGGAGGAAGATATTGCTCCATCCCATCTTACGTGTCCCCCGGAACTGACGTGGCCAGATAGATGTCGAGATACCAAGGCCTAAGTCATCTACACATAAGGACGATGCGTTTGGCTAAGGCGTCACTCGAATTAAGGCCTTTGGATCGTTTGAATAGGGCGCAGACTGCTATTGCACATCGCCATCAAAGCCTACCAGATGCATCATTACTGTTGGCCTGGAAGACCATCTCGTCGTTAAGAGGAGTTAACTTAGAGCGAACAATGCATGTAAATCAAGGAGGGCCACGAACATCGGGAATTGGCTGCGTGAACCTTTCCATGCCGCCCCAAATTGGACCCGACTGCACAAATATTCACCATCAACACATTAGTTGCAAGCGTTTTGTGTTCGTGATCAAAGGGTTGTTTNTAAGCGCTTTTTCTTCGTGATCAAAGGTTGTTTGTTTGTCTCTGTTGTGTTAAACTTCATAGGTGAGCATATTTTGCTCTGCGACTTTAGGAAAACAGCATCAAGCTTTTATCTATCGCTCTCCTAAATGTTAACAGAGTGCGCGGGGAATACATGAAGTCGAGCCCAGTTTCAACAATGGGGGGGTTTATTTTAGGCTGCTTGTTCATAAGTCCACATCAACAGTGTTAGGACTAACTCAGTTCAAGGTTCATGTAGCATTTTTGCTGTCATGGATTATCCAATCCTATTGAAGGCAGGTAACTCTGGTCAAGCCACTCCTATGATACTGATGCGTTTAAGTAGGCCCAACACTCGCCCATTCGCTGAGGTCACAACGAACGCTCATCTCTACTAGGTCAACCTTCATTCAAGCCATTAGTAAAAACCTGCATCCTCACAAGGACAAAGCACACTAGCAGCCCATCGTCATGCACTGCTAAGCGCAAAAATTAAGCTTATAGACCTCATGGAATAACGTAAATGTCTTCTAAAATAAGGAAATAAAATTGAAGACTCATCAATTAAATGTAATGCATTTGTGCCATCCGAATTGTCTGTGACAAAAAGGGTTTATCCCACCACTGGAACACTGTTGGATGTTGCGGTTGATGGATGCAAAGATCAGCAGCGACCTGCAGCATTATGTGGCACTTCTCGATATACAGTGCCTCCACTGAAGCCCAAATCGCACCTGTTCATGCCAGCTAGTGCTTGACTTTCGATTAATAGCAATTCCTATTAATTCATGCGTTACGTTGCAACGGATTGCTCTGACTACAGTCTTCAACAGAAGTGGTGAAAATGGCGCCTGTCATAGGGGACTCGCGCCAACTCGTGTTCTGCAGCGATCTTATTAACCATTCATGTGGCTCCACTCGTAAAGCACCTGGAGAAGGTCGTCACGACTTTGTTCACGCTACTCATGTAAATGTGACAACGATGTGACTACACAATATTTCCTCCGCTTCTCNTTCGACAATCATCCATGCTACCTCAATGCAGGCCATCGCATCGGTCAATGAAGCAGATGGGAAAGGAGACGCGAGTTCAACACTATAAATGCTCAAGCTTGTTTTATGAAAGGCATTACATCCATTTTAATGCACTACAGTTCATGCTGTTGTGTTTTGAATTCAGGTATTCCTCATTCATTTAAAGACGCAGTGAACGAGGTTTGTTACACCAAGCTACATATTTATTTTTTGTTGACCCTTTCAGGTGAACTATTCCAAAATGTGTGTCCTTGATGAAGCCATATTTTCACTAATGAGAATGAAACCATAGTGTTTTTGTGCGATCCAGGCAACATGAACTCAAGTAGTTATTCATGATATTTATTCAATTGTAGGGCTGAATTTGTGTGTACATCTCCAAGTGAGGTCCATCACAATCACTTGTCTATTTAGCGGTTAACCCGTCAGAGTAACCAAATAAATTACGTTCTACAGCCTCCATAGCTTGCCTGCACTTACGCTTCATTAATCAGTTATTCACTTCTCACACGTGCACACGTTGGCTCTCCTTTCTTTTCGCGAAGTGAAGTACAACTGCTCGACAAATCCCGACATAATGGTTGAAGTAAACATTTGGGGAGGTATAACAATACCTTGTGTGCATCGGAAGATCACCTAATTGTGAACGGAAGGCTAACACAATTAACTTAACAGATTTGCATATTGGTTAACCATTGTAGGCAGCCCAGATCTTTCCGACGTCCATGGAAGCTAGAAGGCTGAGAAATAAAATGTAACCACGATGCACAAATGGTCTGGGAGGCTAATGGCATGGTTGGGAGGTAATGCTGCTAAAGCAAGAAGCAAGGTACAATGGTGTAGCCTTTGTGTTCACTTGACTAAAGTGAAGAAGTAAACAAAATATCAAAGCGTTGCACAGCCTCTCATATTTTGAGCGCTGGTCTAAGTTAGAAGCTGAGCAAAGCATCGGAGTTCCACAATTCGTCGGATGATTGGACGAGTGCTAGCCGATCAGCAGAGGGAGTCAAGTGGTTACCAGCATCAAATAACTCAGGGGTTCCTACTCACAGCAGTTATCCATTATAGCACCATAGACTAGCAGCCAGTCTGCTGTCTAGAGGTATAATATTAGCAGTTGCCTTTTTTCTTTCAAGCGTTGATATTTAGGGGAGGAGAGAGTGGAAGTGGTCAGGAAGGGTTTAAGGTCGTGGCACACACAATAGGATTGATGGTGAGAGTACCAAAGTGAAATCGTTGCCTGTTGTTTACTTGAAGCGTTTAAGTAACAAACCAAGTTGAGTCGGTCCTCTGTTGTGCAACTTCAAGCATTTTGACACGTCGATGTGGTAGGGTTGAGCACAAAGTATTCTCCCTCCATTTTCCGCAAGATCCCTCCATGCCATGCTGGTATGCACTTCTTCATTGAATATGATGACTCCGATGTCAAATTTACAAACTTTTTAGCCTCATTGTTCCTCAGGTTGTTTGTTTACTTAGCGGCACGCATAATCGCCCATGCTCGGGTCTTCCTTTGACCTAATATTTAAACAAAACGCTCCTCCTTTCAAAAGCCAAAAACTGTTTTTTGGTCGGCAAACGATCGGTAAATAGTTTGGTAGCCACGGGTCCCTTTGAAGTATGTGGAGCCTTTCAGGACTGATCGCACAACTCTCTATCAAGTCTACTATTTGGATAACTTATAGCAGAATAACTGGTTCTAATGTCTTCTTCCTTGCAAACTACCCGTGAAACATGTGAAAAGTTTGCTACGGTGCTGCCAAAGTTGATGTTGTCAAGGCAGTGAGCAGGTGTTAGGGAAGAAAAGGCTCAATATTCATTAAATGACGTTGCCTTTGGGCCAGAGTTCTTACCACATGAAGAAACACCATATCAGTTGGAAGTGTCTAGAGGGCGCACAATAATTTGGCGACTAGGATGTTTGATTCGTAGGTGATGGTCAATACTGGAGGTTGACAAAGGGCTGCACTCCATTTGCCAAGGCTGGTCACGCTTCTCCTCAGTTGCCCTCGAATTTCCTTGACTGGCACGGTTAGCTCGTGGGTGTCTCCGCTGTACTGAATACGTTGTAGTGGCAGATGCGGGAGGTGTACCGAAAGGAGCTTCGAGGATGATGCTTGCAAGGAGAGTGGGGCTATGTAATACTTTGTTTGCTCTGACGGCCTGATACGGTTACGGACTGAGGTGGCCATACTACCCTAGCTGGGTGGAGTGGCCTCAGGGCCATGCCAGTAGATACGTTGCATCGCTGTTTTATGTACACTTATCCTACCCTCGTGCCATGCATTCGTTTGTCCTCAAGGAAGTCCCACCACGCCACACACATCATTCATGCTCACCAATTTGGGGCTCATTTATCTTGGGAAGCCCATCATTAGCTCCACTTGTG